>MJUT01016142.1:1333450-1354282 GCA_002080005.1 Gigantidas platifrons | reverse complement strand
CTAGAGCTTTGTTCTTATTTGACTGTGTCATTGTTGTTCTTTTTCCATTGTATTAATGTCAAAATTCAACTCTGATGTGGTATTTCGCTTTCTAGGATTGATAATAAATATGATTGCCTATTTATTTTATCAAATTGCTACAGGGGGCCCGGACGGCTCAATGAGCTAGGTCGTTGGATCTAACAACTCATACAAGCATATCACTAATACGGGGTGGGTTTGCGCCCAAGTTTGTAAATTACAAAAAAGGGTGCACTCGACTCGCAGCCGCAAGTGATAAAATTTACCAGTTGTTTGTCCAGGTTCGGTGGTTCCTTCCGGATACTCTGGCTTCCTCCACCACTAAAACTGGTCACCATGATATAGCTGAAATATTGCTGAAATTGGCGTTAAAAACAAAAATTCAAATTCAAATTGCTACATATTATTTCCCAATATTAAAGATTGTAAAACAGGAGATAAGGATACAATACATATAACACAATAATTCAAATTTGACAAAAAGTTTTCCAATACCATATTTAAAAGCAGAAATTACGTAACGTTGTACGGCTGTTAAATGTAGTTACATCGAATCAATGGCCGTATCTTAGAAAATCAAATTTAGATGGCAATATAACGTCTCTTGGGAAATTCCGTAGCGAAAGTTTGTTTAAAAATAAATTTATATCTGGTGGTTACGCTAACCAAACCGTTGTTTCGGAACAGTGAATGTCATTTTCGTCCCATTAAGACTTAATTCGATAATTTCCATTGCTTTCGTAACTTACACTGTTGTAGATTCGAAGTCCTTTGTGACCTTATGTCGATTACATTCCATTATTAACAACCCACTTCTTTCGTATGGTAAGCTACAGCAAATAATTCGATACATTTATTTGTCGTATTCAGTAAATTGGGGAACAAATTGAGACCGCCATTTTAACACCAACATCATGTATATTATATGCGGGTTTAAATCATTGTTGGTATTACATATTGTCTGTAAATGCATGTTCATGTAGTTAATATGTTAATACTTGAAAGTTTAAAGATTGCTATGAGGTAATTATAAGATATTAATCAAAGAACAATCAATAGAATGGCCAAAAGAGAAAAGGACAAAAAAACCAACAATGACTTAAAAATCATTACACAAAAAACGAACTGTTGCGAAACCTTCTCCCACTAAACCTGTTGGTGAACAACGGTACGTACTCTGGAAAGGTGAGATGTGTCGCTGCACCCGTGGAGGGTGTACTGTACCTGTATTAGTAAGGTGAGAATAGCTGTGACAAGTTCACCTCTCTGACTATTTGTAAGGTTAAAATGGTTTGATAAGTTCTCACAGACTGTCTTTGTAAGAGTAGGAGATACGTGATATGTTCTTCTCTGTGAGGTTAGATTGGATGTATTAAATTCTCTTATGTGACTGCATTAGTAACGCTAGAATGGGTGCATAAATTATTCTCTGTGATTGTATGTCTTATGTTAGAATGGCTGTGATACGTTCTCCTCTTTGACAACGTTATACAGCAGAAAATATATTTGATTATCCCGAAACTCAAGCGTACGTACGTTAATATGTTGTGATATTCGCGATATAGATATAAAACAGATCAATGAAGCTGCTTCTACGTAACGAGTTAGTCATGTTTACAGAAGTTAAATAAACTTATATACGAGTGGTTTTTTTCACAGCTCAACCTTAAATTATTTGGTATTTCCAAATGTCTATCAACGATTGTAATTGATTTTCCATGATATAATATAGGAATTTGAATCCCTCAATGGAATGTCATTGTAGTGAATCATTTCAAACAATGTTGTCTCGGGCATCAACAATCAGTTTTAATATTGCAAAATGTTGCATGGAAAGTATATATATACATATATGCCACAATACAATGTTAAACTCATTTCATTTTTTCATGCTAGAATGAAAACCTATTTTTATTGACAAATCAATACGAGTCTGATGGAATATTATCTAGTAACAGCTAATACGAAAGAGTATCCAAATCAGAGGAGTAAATGGTCGATTTACATGAAACATTAACACTGGTACAAACACCAGCTGAACAAACCTAATAAACCATAAAACAGCAACAAACGTACTATCACTGGCTGAATAAACAAAAGCAAAAACAAAACAAACGTACTATCACTGGCTGAATAAACAAAAGCAAAAACACCAACAAACGTACTATCACTGGCTGAATAAACAAAAACAAAAACACCAACAAACGTACTATAACTGGTTGAATAAACAAATCCAAAAACAAAAACACCAACAAACGTACTATCACTGGATGAATAAACAAAAACATAAACAAAACAAAAACACCAACAAACGTACTATCACTGGCTGAATAAATAAAAACAAAAACACCAACAAACGTACTACCACTGGCTGAATAAATAAAAACAAAAACAAAGCAAAAACACCAACAAACGTACTATCACTGGATGAATAAACAAAAACATAAACAAAACAAAAACACCAACAAACGTACTACCACTGGCTGAATAAATAAAAACAAAAACAAAACAAAAACACCAACAAACGTACTACCACTGGCTGAATAAACAAAAACAAAAACAGAAACACCCACAAACGTACTACCACTGGCTGAATAAACAAAAACAGAAACAAAAATACCAACGAACGTACTATCACTGGATGAATAAACAAAAACATAAACAAAACAAAAACACCAACAAATGTACTATCACTGGCTGAATAAATAAAAACAAAAACACCAACAAACGTACTACCACTGGCTGAATAAATAAAAACAAAAACAAAACAAAAACACCAACAAACGTACTACCACTTGCTGAATAAACAAAAACAAAACAAAAACACCAAGAAACGTACTATCACTGGCTGAATAAACAAAAAAAAAAACATCAACAAACGTACTATTACTGGCTGAATAAACAAGAACAAAAACAAAACAAAAACACCAACAAAGGTACTATCATTGGCTGAATAAACAAAGACAAAAACAAAACAAAAACACAAACACGAACAAAGGAACTATTACTGGCTGAATAAACAAAAGCAAAAAAAAAAACAAAAAAAAACGTACTATTACTGGCTCAATAAACAAAAACAAACACAAAAACACCAACAAACGTACTACCACTGGCTGAATAAACAACAACAAAAACAGAAACACCCACAAACGTACTACCACTGGCTGAATAAACAAAAACAAAAACAAAAATACCAACGAACGTACTATCACTGGATGAATAAACAAAAACATAAACAAAACAAAAACACCAACAAACGTACTATCACTGGCTGAATAAATAAAAACAAAAACACCAACAAACGTACTACCACTGGCTGAATAAATAAAAACAAAAACAAAACAAAAACACCAACAAACGTACTACCACTTGCTGAATAAACAAAACAAAACAAAAACACCAAGAAACGTACTATCACTGGCTGAATAAACAAAAACAAAAACATCAACAAACGTACTATTACTGGCTGAATAAACAAGAACAAAAACAAAACAAAAACACCAACAAAGGTACTATCATTGGCTGAATAAACAAAGACAAAAACAAAACAAAAACACAAACACGAACAAAGGAACTATTACTGGCTGAATAAACAAAAACAAAAACACAAACACAAAAAAACGTACTATTACTGGCTCAATAAACAAAAACAAAAACAGAAAAACCCACAAACGTACTACCACTGGCTGAATAAACAAAAACAAAAACAAAAATACCAACGAACGTACTATCACAAGCTGAATAAATAAAACTAAACAAACAGATAAAAACACCAACAAACGAAATACCAGCAGTTTTTTATATTAATTTTTTGTTTGTGTTTAACGCCACTTGCAGCAATATTTCAAATATATCTTGGCGACCAGTTTGGTGATAGGCTTGTATGAATTGTTAGGTAATCCAACTACCTAACTCATTGAGCCACCCGGGCCCTACCATCAGTTGAATACCGAAGCAAACACCAACAACAATGAAAACGCCAGCCAGCAACATTTCAAATATTAACATACAAGAGTACATACACCAAGAGAGAACATCCCCTTCCCGAATGCAAAAAACTATCGAGAAGACATACACTCTAATAGCTCCAGGAGTATATACCGCCTGTTTATTTGAGCTTCGTTGTTTTAGATTCAGTTTAAGATATAAAACGTCTTAATTCTGAAGTATAAACAAGTACATGTTCCTTACCTTAAATATTCCGAAATTTTGAAATAAGAACTAAAGAGAAAATAATATGGAAGTGTGTAGCTGCTGAAATACAATACCGGTAAACAAGAACACACAAACATTTCATACAAGAAAAACAATTTGGATGTGTGTAGATGTTGAAGTACAATAAACAGGAACACACAAACGTTTCATAGAAGAAAAACAATGTAGAGAACTTTTAAATTGCAAGAACCACCGGTGGCGGATATGTTCAACCGGAGATTATTCCACGTACATTTCACTGCGTAAATTCATTATCAAGAGTACATTTTACCATTAAGATAAATGTCATTCGTTAAGCATTTTTTAATTTTTGTAATATTGATATTACATTATTAATTTTTTAATCAGTCCCATAATAATGATCGTATATACATGTATATAAATAATAAAAAGAAAATATCATGATTTGCTAACTGCTCTATCAGGATCTAGATTTACATCAGCTTCCGTCTGTTGCATGTTTTTGAATTGTGATCATTGCCATGAGCAGTGAACGCGAGGAGTGGTTCGTATTGATATGCGTAATGAAGTTAAGAATAAGACATAGTGGTGGTTAATATTAAAGTGATGGTAAAGCTTGGGATAAGCCAAAGATGTTGATGGTAATTTTTAGGATAAATCAAATGAGTGGTTCGTGTTGATGCAGATGATACATTTTTGGATAAAGCCACAGGGTGGTTCATGTTGATGTGAATCATACATGTTTGGATAAAGCCACAGGGTGGTTCATGTTGATGTGAATCATACATGTTTGGATAAAGCCACAGGGTGGTTCATGCTGATGTGAATGATACATTTTTGAATAAGTCACAGGGTGGTTCATGCTGATGTGAATGATACATTTTTGGATAAAGCCACATGGAGAGTTTATGCTAATGTAGATTATGCATTTAGGGATAAAGCTACAGGGTGGGTCATATTGATGTGGATGATATATTTGGGATAAAGCCACGGGGTGGATCATATTGATGTGGATGGTATATTTTGGGAGAAAGCCACATGGTGGTTCATGTTGATGTGGGTGGTAAGATAATCGACAATCACTACTTAAGCTTTGTTTACTATTTGATTATATAACGTATTCCTGGCGCAGGCGCAATACAATTATCTAAAATGACCACTTACAATGTTAGCTGTGGTACTGTTTTTCATTTGGTTCCTGATTTGTGGAATATACAAACAAATATGATTCTTACTGGAGTAATACTATTGGTTAATACGTTCCTTGTTATCGTATTCTTTCAGCGCAAATATCGTTCGCCAGTTACTATATTTTTGGCTGTTTTAGCAATTACAGATTGTTTGACCGCCGTTTTCGCATCTATTCCAAATGTTGTTGGATATTATATCAAATATGCTGAACTAGAACGTACATCCGATTCGTACTGGAAAGGTTGGTCTTGGGAAAGAAAATTCCCACTGTGTTCCATACTGTACATCATTGAAGATTTCATGTATGTGTTTCACATGAGTTCTATTCTAATTACCACCTGTTTATGCGTTCAGAAGGCGATAGTGCTTAAATATCCTCTTTGGAGTAAAATAAATTTAAATAAGAAATCGTCAGTATTAATTGTAATCGTTGTTATAGCATTTGTTGTGGCTTTGAATATTCCAAATACAGTGCACGGAGTATTCGGAATGTATCGTGGTGATAACGATAAATGTTGTCATTCAGAGAAACAAATGTACATACAGAGAACTTTTGAAAATGCTTGCGAGTCTGAGTACCACTTAAAGACTACGGGTATAGTTCGCAACTATACAACAAATCCTCCAAGAAGACGATTCGCAGTATCTTGGCGAAGTGGTTGACATATATATGTGCTTATTTGAAATCGAAGGTAGTATTGTTCCTTAATGACTGATTGCCATAGTTCATGTCTGTCATATTTCATGTGTGTTATATTTCATGTCTATCATATTTCATGTCTGTCATCTCTCATGTCTGTCACTATGTCTTCTTTATATTGAACCTAAAGCAAATTTTCATGTTTTCTGTCATGTCTGCGTCGAAAACTAGATCTGCTTATACCGATGTACCTGCGCAAGGAATGATACAACTTTCTTCTTATTTCACTGTGTCATCGTTGTGTCGAAAATGAAAGATGGTTATACCAAAGTATATGATCAAGCAATGCTAGAACTTTGTTCTTATTTAACTGTACCGTTATTGTGCTAAGCATTAAAGTTGATTACCCGAAGTACCTGTGAAATCAATACTAGAACTTTGTTCTTATTAAACTGTGTCATTATTGTGTTAAATATTAAAGATAATAATACTAAAGTACACGAGAAAGCAATGCTAGAGCTTTGTTAAATTAAAGATAATAACACTGAAGTACATGAGAAAGCAATACTAGAGCTTTGTTATTAATTGATTGTCATTATTATGTTAAACATTAAAGATGATTATACCGAAGTATATGAGCAAGCAATGATACAACTTTGTTCTTATATGACTGTGTTATTGTTGTGTTAAATATTAAAGATGGTTATGCTTAAGTGTTTGGTATCAAATTCGTCTTTGCTGCATTTTAACTAACATACCTGAAAATCAACCCAAAATATATTTTTCGCGTATATCTCGTACCACGTGTTACATATACATATATTTATATACACCTTTAGATCGTACCCTTGTGACATTCGTACTCACCTTCGTTGGAGTCGTATAAATAATGAACTACATCCCAGTTAAAATGAACAATAATATCAACAATGGCCTGTGTAATAGGTGGCTTCATACTAATCTGGAAGTTATTAAACGATGTAATAGCAACTCTTGACAGACTAGGTGAAATGTAAGGCATGTGGAAACGGCTGGTATAATCATCAACAATCTCTAACGAATTTATACTTTTGGTTCCGAAAAATAGGAAGACACCGGTTCTCATCTGATTACACACTGAAAGAAAAATAAATAAAACATGTTAATTTTATTATCTGAAAATATGCACAAGAATATACACACTGAAAATAAATTAATAAAAATTGTAAATTTTATTATCTGAAAAGAGTGTTAGAATTATAATTTTGAAGTGACAACATTTGTTTTCCCCTGGTGGGATTTGAACTCACACCGTTGATGTACTGCAGCACCAATATCAAAAAACGAACAACCCCCTCTCTCCTCCAGCCAACGAAAAAAATCATGACATATGGCACTTGAAATCCAATTCTTGGCTTGAGACAGGCAAACAATGTGATGGGGTTAAACCCGTGTCAAAGACGCAAACTAACACCAATATGCATATTTAGTTTAGGTCATACTGATGGGAAAGTTAAAAATGTCTAGTTTTGTTGTTGTTGTAATTTTACTTTTTATTGTTGCCTAGTTCACAATTTACATACATCATGTTCATGTCTACAATAATAAATATATATGTATACAATTTGATGATGCAAAAGAAGTATTTTTTTCTTTTAACTATACCACACATCAATAATGTGATATGTCAATATATGCAATAAACAAAGAACACAAAAACAGCTTTTGCCACCCTCCCCCCACCCCATGCTCTTTCTTAATCTCTACCCATAAAAAGTAATATTTCATGCCATCTATCTCTAACTCTCTGTCTCTTTGCAGGAGGCAGCATTGATGCAGAAAAAATGTCTAGTTATACAGTCCTTACTCAATGCTTTACCAATATCTCTGTTGAAACCTAGACAGGTAAACAATCCCTGTTTCCCCCAAGTGTAGAAAATCGTATGACGTTAAGCGAGTGCTATGATTATTGTTATTTCAAAGATATTAAACCTTGAATATTGATACAAATATGAAATATCTGACAATAATTAGACAAAGGATCGTTCATAAAAATATTAATGTTTAGAATCAACGCTATTTAGATATAAAACTACAACATATTGTGGATGTCAATTGATGATGATTAAGCATGTTTTATTGCTAAAATACAAGTAATAAGAATCGTCTTTGGTTATAATAATGTCGTTGAACTTATTGACAATACAATAAACTGGAGTTTATCATGTGTATGGATGGATTATGGGCTAAGAAGCGTTTAAAGATATCAGAATCCGTAAATCGAAGAAGGACAACACGATGGTCAAAGGAAAAAGCACAAAGGGACAATCAACGATCTGCAAAACATTACACATGAAACTAAAGATCGAGTAACATGAACCTAGGGGTGAACGCAGCGATAATGCAGCTCTATTTTGGCGGCTAGTTTTATTAGTGGAGACTACGAGATTGTCTGGGGAAAGCCACATGTCTGCCGCAAGTCAATGACAAAGTTGATCAAGAAAGTTGTATCGAGTATACCTCGTCTCTGGTGAGAATCGTATGATTCCATAGCTAGATATACATTTCTGTTCGAGTGTGGGCATGGCGGCTTTGTAACTACTTTTGAAATTATTTGACTTTCCAAACTTTTGGCATTGAGCTTACCCGATGAAGATTATTCCAGAAACACGTCGTACCCACCAAATATCAAATAATACATACATATTTTATAGTTTAGTGAGTAAAGATTCGAACGCAACATCACGAATGAGTTATGTAATAATATATAGATACTTCATATCTTTATGACCACGGACTCTGAACGCTATTTGCTTCAATATTACAATTCTATTGTGCGTTTTTGTGTTAGTGTTTGTTTTTAGTTTTTTTGTTTGTTTTTGTTTTGGTAAACAAATGCACTCTGAGAATGCTACCCATCACATACAGCAATTCACTGAAAATGCTATGAGATAAGGCTACATCGAATACACCTCAACAGGGACTCGCAGCTTTAGCAATAATTGCACACATATATGCACATCAACATGTTATACTATCGCGGCTATGACGACTCCATATTACTGAATGGTGCTTTATTATGGTAATAATTTACTGTGAAATATGTTTGTTGAAATAATGAATCCTTTAACTTCTTACTGGAAAAAAACGTGTTTCTCCGAATAACATTCATCATTGAACCTCAATTTAACATTTTTTTATTCGGTGACTACAGTTTCGTGAGTAGTGCTATTTTTAGTTTCTTTTCAGAGATATCGTTTGTGTTAATAATTCACAGACTGTGGTCATATTGATATTCGTGTCAGCAAACATTGACCAGGAAGTCATTAGGGGGCATAAATATCAGACATTTATTTTGAAATGATATTGAAATCCTGCCAGAACCGTTGGGACCAGCAACATAATTACAAAGTGCACGAAATAAATTCCTTGGTTGATGGTATTACGATAAACATCGAACAGAACAAGTAGTCTTGACTTGGGGTCGAATTGGGCATAGTCGCTTTGCAACAATTTTTGATATTTTTAAAGGAAATTAATACATAAATATCCTATTAGATTTTGGACCTGTTCATGATGGCGAGGTATTTTCTTTTTCTGTCATTTTATTACTAAATAACTAGATACTATTGATATTGGTGGATTCATTATAGTGTATATTGCAAAGGTACAATATTATTGACTTATTAAAAACATATACTGATTCATAGAGATGCCAATGATATCAGATATATGGTGCTCCTTACAGCATCACCTTAGATAGCTTTACAATTATTTCTGCTAAACTAAAATGTCATGATGTATTCATGAGAATTAGTAACATTAGAAGATGTGCGACGTGACAGCCAATTGATTAAAAAACAACAATATAAACCTCTCGCCTACCAATTATAACTAAGGAAATTTGTAATACAATATATCTCGCTTATCATCCGCCCAGTAGTCAGTGTGTCAGAATTAACATAGTTTATTAGATATAGTTATTATTCGAAATTTACCGTTCCTAAATATGTATTTTTGGTTTGATCACAACTAAGGTTCTCCACCATCATGTAACTAAGGTTCTCCACCATCATGTATAGGTAATGTTAGCCAATCATGGCTCTCCTGTGTATGCTCTTTTGGCTTTATTGCTCCCAAAATCACATTTAAATTATTTGGATTTCTAATTTTTCGATATTCAGCGTACCTGATGAATGTTATTCCAGAAACGCGTTGTATGAACTAAATTTGATTACCTAGCATGATGGGGCTTAAATAATCATACTTACAGTTTAATTAGGATTTGTTTATATCATAATTAAACACGGTACACACGTGATCAAATATATGCATATATGCTCTTGTAATGGCAAAGTCGAAATGTGTATTATCATTATATATAGAGATCAAGTTTGGTGACTGTAGAAAAACACCTCGAAATCTACAGTAATGGCCGCTTAAGAACCAAACTTTCCATTTATATGTAGCAATAATCCAGCAGCACCTACATATGGATAATATATATCTCAGTTGATCCGATATTTTAGAGCTGGTGGTTCCTATGACGATTTCTGTTATAGAGAGTTGTTGCTAACAAGCAGGCTACTGAAGCAAAGGTTCATGGTAATTAAGTTGAAAGTGAAATCACCCCTTCGAAAGTTGTACGGTCACCACCATGAACCGGTTAAACGTTACGGAGCATCTGTGTTAAAATGACCACGGATATGCTCCATTTGGCGTACTCACAACCCGATCCTTTCCTCATGCATGATCAATCACCGGGCTTGTGACAAGAGTAACACGACGGCGCCACATGTTGAGCAGGAACTGCTTGAGTAATGACAAAGACCGCTTTGCTCGGAATCATGATACAATGTGCGAGTGGAGAGACATGTCTACCAGCCGAGATTACTATTGTTTCAATAAGGTAGCATTATAAAAATCAAACTCGGCGTGTTGGTGTAGTACAAAACAAACATTATCAGCATCATCATCACACATAAGAGATACATGTACTTGTTCACATCATTAAACGGTGCTCGCGTGGTGTTTAAAAACAACCATCACTGACTGTTACCGTAGATTTCTCAGTGATGTGCACCATTAATATAAAACACGACAAATACGGGTAATTGGAGGAAGGTAAACAATCGTGCTTACTGATAGGTGCATTAATCACATTTACTCAATAATCACCTCTAGGGAATAAAAAGGCATCTCTCACAGACAACAATGTCACTCTCGACGTATCATAAATTAATTTCACGAACACGTGGCATCCAAATATAGCTCACCTCCGGTGCATTAAAAAGCATCCATCACAGAAAATAATGTCACTCACGACGTTTCATAAATTAAATTGACAAACACCTGCCACATCAAAAAATAGCTCAAGGATATGGCATAACGAGAAACATATCAGTCATGTTTCCTAAATAATTTATTTTATTTTTAAATTCAAAATGTGACTTGTTGTTTATCGCCAAAATGAGCAATTTTTCAGCTATATCATGACGTGAACAAGATTAGTAGATGTGATGATGATGATGAATATGATGCCCGCTTTGTAATACAACAACACGCTTAGTTGGGTATTTATAGTGCTAGCTCACTAAAACAACTGTCCATGGGTAGAAATGTTTCGCCACCCTGAATCATTATTATGATTTCGAGCCAACTAGTCTTTACTCTCTCTCCTTAATGCTGCGTGCCTAAGCGGTGAAGCAACAAATACTAATTTTAAAGTCTTTGGTTTGACTCGAACGGAACTTGTACCACACAAGAGGTGAGTACGTTAATAATACATCGTCAATGCCGTCTAATGTAGTACCTAACACTACAGGGAGATAACTCTTTAAAATCAGTTGAACGTTTTGATCATATGATGTTTGTATGCAGATGTCAAGCATCTCGGTGATCAAAACCACAGAGAAAAAAGCTGCTATGTGGCTATTGAATTTATAGCTCTGAGTCTGTTGGTTGGAATTTGTTAATATTTTGATATTTATTACAGTGGATATATTCAAACACACTACCAAAAAAAATAAGAAAATTAAACGAGCAGATCAAATTTTACCTGAAGTGTATGGTACCACCTTAATTCAACATGTGCATCAGTATGATCAAAAACAGTTATCTTAAAATCATATTTAGTATTTCAATTTTTTCAAAAAAGTTTTTTGTTTAAATTAATTTTGAAATTTTCTGTTTTATCAAGATAGTTTTAATAATAGTAGCATGTCAGTTGCCATCAATGAATCAGAACTGCTTACCTTTCCGGAGCAACTGAGTTTTTCCCAATGTGTTTACCATTTTAATATCAACAAACTGACGCTAATATATTTTACTCAAGTTTTTGAAACAATACTTTAATATTGCTTTCAACTCAAACTAGAGGGAGGTATTCCTTTCCGAATAAAATTATTTTGATTAATTTGCCATTGCTTGTTTGATGATTGGGTGTTACTTTTTACACTAATAATGCATAATATATTTTTTTGCCATTTTATTTATGCTAAGAATTGTTAAGAACAATTACAAATTGAGACTTGGTTACTTGACTTTCAACTAATTGGTAGTGCATTTCTCTTCAACACACTATTTCAGTCCGTAAAGACATCTTGTCAGAGCAACAAACGATGAGACTCTTCAATAAGAAATTGATCGCTCTATTTCCGGGTCATTAGAACAGCAATAAGGTATATATGTTTCTCTTAATTACGTCTGTATATGTTTATAACATGCACACAATGTCATTACGTAACATTTAAGAATGGCACGGAAAGAAGTGGGAAGAAAAATGTAGGAATATCTGTATTTACAACTTTGCTGTAAGATTGTTAATCTTTCATCAGAGTTAACAACATGTCATCAGTATATTCACAATCGGTGCAATAAGTAGACTAAATTGACGTTTTAAAAGCATCGTTTTTTGTGGAAATACAGCTAAGTTACAGTTAAGATGTTTTAATTGTATCTCTTTAATTATGGGATTAAGGAAAAGTTTTTTTTATAGAAACAACCTAATATGAATTATATTTTGATACAGTACATTCAATGGTATATGGGGAATAATCTTTGTGATATAATGAATAAGTTCGTAAAATGTTGTCTTGTACATTTGTGTATTTTGGTTTGCCCACAGACCTAGCGGACATCACTTTTCGCGGCTTTTATACCCTATGGCGGAGAAACTATGTCGCATTTATATACTTCAGGATTTCGATAGGCGCTATATATGTAAAAGAAGAAGAAGAAAAAAGGATTTACCATACAGTACATTGTTATAATATCGGCAAAAAAAGTTATGATTAGAAATATAGCACAAGTCTATGTTTAATACATAAATCGATTTAATTTAAAAAAAAAAAAAAACACATCAGTAAAATTGTATCCTCTCTTGCGACATTTGTACACAAATCAATTGAACAAATAGATTGTTTGTTCGATATCGAGATCCTATGTCAAGTGAAACATGCAGTACATAATAAGAACGAATTATAGTGAATGAATTCAGATCGTTCTTCATTTAATATCTATGATGATTAACGCCTCTTCATTTCAATATCTCAATATTTCAGTTGAATCTTGGGCTGTCGTAAGTCACTGACTCACTTTATCACATAATGTTGTATCGTGTACACCTCGTCACGACCGATATTCGATCTCACAACTTTAATGGTGATACACTCATTGCATTGATAGTTGTTTTTAATTCAATTACCATACGATCACGCCCATGACGACCCTTGTTCTGCCTTTAACATAGCATAATTCGTCAAATCTCTACAACAACGTGTCGACATTATCTGTTCCCTATGGTTTGCTGTACGTAGGAACAAGGAATTTTCCAACATTAAATTGAATTCTATGCAATCGAATAATGCTTTGCATATCTCAAATGTCCTGCCAAATATTTTGAAATCCGTATAAGGAATGCAACAGTTAATTAATTAGGATTCTTCACCTCCATATTTATAACCATGTTCATGTTGATTGATGTGTGAATAGAAATCCAAAAATTAAAAAAAAATATATATCTCCTAACAGCCACAAAGGTTTTGCAAATTTCTATATTTTTTTAGAGGAGGGGGGGGGGGTATTACTTTTTGCCACTATAATTTGCCATGATTCACAAAATAGAATGTGTGTATATCGTAAATTTGCATTTATATCAGATAAACAAAATTGAGAGCTGGAAATATGGATTTAGTTTCTGCAGAAAAGAAATTGGAAAATACACATTGACGAAGAAGATGGAAGAAGGTAACTTCGTGTCCGAATACATTCACAGATGCCTCTCTATAACATTCCCGAAATCTGTCTATATAATATTGCTTATTAAACATTTGGATTTTTCTGAATGTATTCTAGCAAAATTTCGCTGTATTGACAATTGGTTCGTATCTGACATTGTTGTCTTCATGAGTTCACAATTAAGTGTAGTTTAAGCGAATAAATATGTGAATTTCGAAAATTGACAGTATCACATTTCTGGTTTGCCTCGATAAACAATATATCAACTGCAGATGTCTTAAATGTGAAATCGAATTTACTATTTAGATACAAATCGTGTTATCAGAACTGTGGTAGCTACTTGAAACAAATTAAAAATAAACATAAAACGCCTACGATTAACCATGGAAACGTATGACTGTTGTTTGATAGCCTTGTTAAAAGTACAATGTAACGTTATTATTATTACACGTCAAATAGTTTCAATAGCTTTGCCGTTTATAGAGTAAATCAATCAATGTATGTGTTTAGAAAATAAGCATTAGAGAAACCAGAAGGGACAATCAAGACTGAACAATCCAGAGACACTAGAAATAATGGGTATAGAAAACACAAGATGAAGATAAGCAAAAAACACAGAAAACTAAAAACATGGGCAACACGGACCCCACCAAGCAACCGGGGGTGGACCCAGATGCCTGCACGGACCCCACCAAACAACCGGGGGTGGAACCAGATGCCTGCACGGACCCCACCAAACAACCGGGGGTGGAACCAGATGCCTGCACGGACCCCACCAAACAACCGGGGGGTGGAACCAGATGCCTGCACGGACCCCACCAAACAACCGGGGGTGGAACCAGATGCCTGCACGGACCCCACCAAACAACCGGGGGTGGAACCAGATGCCTGCAAAGTGTTGTAGGTAAGTCATACATGTGCATTGATAACAATTTGAATTCGAATCGTTATACCCAAAGAACACAATTAGTTCCTATTAGAAATCAACAATTAAACGACAACATTTAAGCAGAACGAACATAAATCATGTCTACCCAAAGGTTGATATCATAAAGCATAAAGCAATATATTACACCCCTTTTCGTCAGTGTCTAGTCAAAGGTTGATATCATAAAGCATAAAGCAATATATTACACCCCTTTTCGTCAGTGTCTAGTCAAAGGTTGATATCATAAAGCATTAAGCAATATATTACACCCTTTTTCGTCAGTGTCTAGTCAAAGGTTGATATCATAAAGCATTAAGCAATATATTACACCCCTTTTCGTCAGTATCTAGTCAAAAGTTGATGTCATAAAGCAATATATAACACCCCCTTTAATCAGTGTAAAATGTTTACTCATTGCGTTTTATCTGACCAAACCTAAATACGGAATATTAGTTTTCTAAGACTTTACATTTAAATCCCTTCAAGACACTCATTGGCGATTGTGTGAAAAAAAAATGCCGCAAAATGAGCATGGGATAGAAGAAGCACGATTGTATGAATAATTGATAAAACAATTATTTACATAACGTAACGGCTACAAGTACCACAGCAAGGGTTAAAACTTCTAATGTCAAGTATGTGGTTTCCAGGACAAATTAAGATTAATGATCTGAAAATGATTGATAATAACAGCACAGGAACGTGCTTTCTCCATATAAATTGAAACGGAATGAAATCAAAGCGTAAAGATTTCCATCACTTAGAAATATTAAAGCTGACATGCTGATAAGCTGAACACTGGTAAATTCCAGTATTTTGGCATCATGCCGACAATAAACCTCAAACAATAAAAGTTACATTCAGTTGGTTTCACATTGTCAGATGATTTCACGGAATGGATTATTGCTACACATTAAAATAACTTAAGGGGAAATATTATCTCCGACTAAGGGTAATATATCTCGAAAAAAAGGGGCGGGTTTACTGATTGTAACACTTTGTTGTTCTGCAAGTACGAATGTAACTTTCGAATATTTGCAGCAATCGATTAAACGGAATGATGAAGTGATTGTTTTTTAACACCAAAAGAGCAATTTCAAAGCAATATCATGCCGAAAACAAGTTGCATTCAATGATATGATAATGACGGCCCCTTTATACTAGACTTGCACGCTTAGTTTGATATTTATATTGCCAACTCAGCGAAACAACATTCCATAAGTAGACATGTCGCTCAACACGAATACATGCTAGCCTGACTCCGAGCTCTTTCTCTTTAATGGCGCGCGATTAGCGGTGAAGCAACACATATCAATTTTAGAGTCTTTCATTTGACCTCTGACCCGGGATCGAACCCACGATCTACCACACTCCAGCCGAGTCAGCTAATGGTTATACCACCAATGAACCCACGATCTACCACACTCCAGCCGAGTCAGCTAATGGTTATACCACCAATGAACCCACGATCTACCACACTCCAGCCGAGTCAGCTAACGGTTATACCACCAATGAACCCACGATCTACCACACTCCAGCCGAGTCAGCTAACGGTTATACCACCAATGAACCCACGATCTACCACACTCCAGCCGAGTCAGCTAATGGTTATACCACCAATGCGGTTCGCAATCCTTTAAAGGCACCAGTTTGTTGGTTGCCTATGGTGTCCCACTGCACGGGATACTTTTTGTTAACTGTATTGATTGTCTTCCCGTTTACTTGTAACCAAGACAACCAATCACAGCAACCATCTCAGTAGCACCCATGTATACTGTTTATCAACTGCAAATAGCTCTGACATAAAGGTCAATTGACCTTCAACAACAATCAACCGAACAGTATCTTTAAACAAACAATATGGAAAGGATATATTATACGTACATTGTGTATAATATGAATCCATCATCATCAGTTTATTGTCATTTCGAATTCAACTAATTTGGTATGTTTTTAGTTCATCACTGATGGTATGTTTTTTTTGTTTTGTTTTGTTTGTTTTTATTTAATTATTGAATTATTTATGATGAAGCACAACGATAACATAATCGGTCCAAATTTACTTGCATGTGTATACAAGATATGAAGAAGTGTTGAATATAATACAAACGTATTTATTATACCTCACATAATAAACAATCAATTAGTTTGGTAAAAAGATAATCACATGACATAAACTAATCTGGATATTTTTGCTTCTAATCGCCGCCAACGGTGAATAACACTTCCATTGAATAACCCTATTATTCAACGGTATAAAAACATGGAATAATACTTTAACAATTCAAATATTAAACAGTACATTTCAACTGTTTGTTCGGTGTAATAAAACAGTTACGGCCCTCTGAATCTGAATCTTCCGAGGGCCATACTTGTATAATATCGAATTTAGTGCGAACAACGCGTTTCTATAATAACCTTCACCAGGTACGATTGGAAACACAAAATCATATTAACGTCTTTGGGAGCAAGTTAACTAAAGGACACAAACAGGATAGCCAACATTGCCTAAGTTTACCTCTCCCTCAGGGAGGAGAACCTTAGTTTTATTAATAATTACATGATTTAGGAATAGGAAATTCCAAAAACAGATCTATCCATTATAAGGTACGTATGATCGCAAGCTTAGCACTGATTCGAACAATAGCATTACGAGAAACATTCCCGTCAGCATAAAACGTTTTGATTTGATGATAAATTTGATTATTTAATAGCAATCAATATTAATATCATCAAACACTTAACGTGGGTTGCTGGAAGCGTGCATTTCGGATTTTATTCTGTAGGAAAATCTATAAAATTTGCCATCTATTCTACTAGAAATAGCCATATGTCTGGTAGATATGATATTAACTAATTAATGTGTCAGAAACATATCACATGATCTATATATTGATCCTGACCATTCAATTGGCTACTGAATCTTAGAAATTACGCATACTCCTTGTTTGGGAGACATTGCTTGAGCGTCGGTAAATATGTGCGTTTTTGTAAGTACGAATTATAGCTAGAAAAAAGTGTTTCTTAACATAAAAAAAAACAGCTACCCCACACAAATTTACAATATTTATAAATATCTCGGGTAATTTTATTTAGTGATTATCAGCTAACCTGTGTGAAACCGATAACTGTGAAATCCGCGGCAGTACAACGTCTTCTTAAAATTCGGACCGTAAACGGAATTTTGTTCGGAATGGCTATTGCGGAACTCACCCACTATTAAATAGTTGTTACATGTACAATGTACTGATGTCGAGGTGTTTTATATGTCTCTGCATTCTCAGCTATATGCGTGATATAGTCCATTTGACTTCTATAAAACCTAGAGAAACAAATTCTTAAAAATCCAGTTTTCAAATCAACAATTTTATTTCTAGATGTATATTAATATATGATATATACGAACTCTGACAATTAATTTCAAAATTTTTGGTTCATTATTAAAAAAGTTATCAATTTTCTGAAGTGTAAAAATCTGTCTGGAGTGAGTACAAAGAACAGACTGTACCATGTGACATAGGACATTTAAATATTTGGACATCAATAACAATTGACAATCACCTTAATGGTCAGTTGATGAGTAGCCTTTTAATATTTAAATGTCCTATGTCACATGGTGTAATGAAATATACATTGAAAGCACATGTCTGTTATTTTGATTTGATGGTTCGGCTCTTACACTATTTGTACTCACTCCATGCAAATTTTTATACTTCAGAAAATATAATTAACATAGAGACCTAATGGGTAACTTTTTTAATAAATGACCAACATTTTTTTAATTAATTGTCAGAGTTCGTATATATCATATATTAATATACATCTAGAAAAAAAAATTGTTGATTTGAAAACTGGATTTTTAATAATGTTTTTCTGTAGGTTTTATAGAAATCAAACGGACTATAGTAATTATTGTGAACTGTTTAAACACTGTAAAACAATCATTAGTGTCAGTGTAGATTGTACTCTATAATACATTTCCCAGTGCCAATTTAATTGAGAGCGTGACTGTAATTCCCACCCACGCATGATACTGTATCTATATATAACAAACTAAGCAAAACAGCTTTACATAAATATTGTAGTCCATAATATATCATATTAAGGGGGTTGTCGTGGACGTGATCGTATGATAGTTGGATTAACAACCACCTGTGCCTATCACCACTAGCGTTGTGAGTTCGATTCAAGCTCGTGGAGAGGTGTACTCGATACAGCATTATCGATAGAAGACTTCATAAGTTGGTAAAACTTGTGTCCGATCCCTATTTGTTATATTTAGCAAATAAAAATATGTTTAAACTAAACAGCATTATCTGATCAAGTTTGTCAGTGACCTACGACACTCCAGTTTCCTCCACCAATAAAACCGACCACCACAATATAATTGAAATATTGTTGAAAGTGGCGTTAAACACCATAACCCCTAACCCATTAAGTAATTACATCCACGTGCATTCAATACTATTATATAGTTGGTTTCATGTCTGACCAAATACACGTGCGTAAGGGGTTGATTTTACTTCTGCTCGAGCGATTATCCTACAGGACTTTGGAACTGTTCTGACGTAGAATGTTTTTGTTTTTCACTTTACTTCTGAGAAAGGTATTTATATTGCAGATTGATTAATTTAATCGTACATTATTACACTAAATTACATATGGCATACTCGCACCGTTATCCCACCATATACAAATACCTATATCTTCCTCGCTTGTATTCAAGAGGATTGTGCGTTGTAGTGGATAATAGGTCCTTTATTTTCTCAGCTTGACTATATATATATAGGAGCATATTATCCACTACAACGCACACTTGCCCAGTCCTCTTGAATACAAGCGAGGAAGATATAGGTATTTGTATATGGTGGGATAACGGTGCGCGTATGCCTTACATATTACTTAATCTAATTTAACACGGTGTGTTACGATGACGTGCATCGGTCATTTTTATTCCCGAACTCAATGTTCCAGTTTTCAGTTGAAGATTTCAAATGTTTCATGAACGACACATATAATGAACTCTTAACAATGAAGCAGGAAATAACACGTGGACTAGGAACGGTGTCTAAATATAGTATTGGTAATTAAATAAATCGTGGACGACAAAAAAATCATGTTTTTCTTTCGCCTGCATTGCACAAAAAATATTCACAGTCTCGCAGGAAATACTAAGTATATTGGCACAACCTATGATTAGCAAATGCTTTGCAATAAAACATGAAATCTATTATTTAAATGTCAAATTAATCTTCATTTTACATCAATTTATTCAATATCAGTGCATTAATCGCAATATTTTGACATTTTAATACCAACTGGTATTATGAGGAAATTGAACAAAGCCAATTTATTATAACCGAATGTTATTGCAGTGTTTCTAAAATGAATGATAATTGGCTATTATACAGACTAGTCGTGCATCAAATGTTGTACTAATCCAGTAATTTAAGATTAAAGTGTATTAATTATGTCCTGTTTATTTCAAAGTGTTTTTGAATGGACAAATATGCGAAGCAATTTTCGCACATGTATATAAATTATCTTACACCTAATGCTATTGTTTTTTCCCTCAACATTCGTATCGAATAAACCATTTACACTATTTGATATATACGAACTATTATACTTTTTTTTTTTTTTTTTTTTTTCTTTTTTT
>MJUT01016142.1:1296737-1319071 GCA_002080005.1 Gigantidas platifrons | reverse complement strand
TTTTTTGTAACGTATAGATTAGACTTTTATTGTATTTTAGAGTATTGAAATATTTTTAATCAACACGATAGTGGTTCTCCTCAACATAAAAGCGGGATATACCGGACAAGAAGAAGAATGCCACATACGTAGTTGAATTTTTTTTTACTCAACTGAGAACGTTCTCAAATCTGAGAAAAAAGTTTTGTGGCGGAGAAAAGACGATTTATTATATAGATAGGTGTACCACCAGTGACTGGGAAAAATACAAAAAACTAAAGGCCCTTACACAACGAACAACCAGACAAGCTCATAATAAATACCTATATAACATCATCAGTCCAAAACTTACAGGGGAAAGCAAACAGTTCTATAGTTACATCAAGAGCAAAAAGCAGGACACATCAGGTATAGCTCCGCTGCGAGATGACAAAGGCTTCTTACATAGTGACGCAAAAAACAAGGCCGAAATTCTAAATACTCAATTTAAATCTGTATACACCAAAGAGGACCACACTAACATCCCAGNGCTATTTGGCTTCGTATACGCTTCAATTGTGATTTAATTTAACTAAAATAAGCTTTCAAGGTAAGCATTTTAATTATTTTTGTACATTGTTGTAAATATGAAAAATAGGATTTCACATTTTCAAGATGGCAGATCCTTCCAACTGAACCCTGTAGTATCATTGCTCGTAGATTCACACGCGTGCAATCAAATATATTAGAAATTTTGAGTCTATATAATAAACAGTATAGCTAAATCATACATTTTGAATATCAAAATAAGACCACTCGTGACCGAATACGCATTAACGATTAAACTCGTGGACGGAACAAGTTCCGCCCACTCGTTTAATCCTTATGCGTACTTCGGTCACTCGTGGTCTTATTTTGATATTCAAAATCTACGATTAGTTATACTATATATCTTTACGTTTCAAACTGCAAGTCTTCATATGACGTCAATGACGTCATCTTGGTTATGTGCCAAAGTCATCAATAACATTTCGGGGAATTTTTTCAGCTTACAATCGTATGTGTATTCACCGTTGCACAACAAGGGACGTTACCACCACACTTATAGTTTTGCAAAAGTAGTTCCGGCGGGAAAAAACTGATATTTCACATGTGAAATACCGGAATTTATTTCACGGATAAATGCCCATAATTCACACCTATCTATATAATAACACGCTTATAATATGCACTATGAGAAAAACCATGCACTGGATTGATATCACCCTTATGATATGTACCATGAGAAGATACATGAACTGGTGTGATATCACCCTTGTACATGTAATGTGTACCATGAGAAGAAACCATGAACTGCTCTGATATCTCCCTTATGATATGTACCATGAGAAGATACATACACTGGTCTGCTATATACAATGAGAAAAAAAACATGAACTGTGAAAGAACTAATGTACAAATGTATTTCCATTCATATGCTTTAGTATTTGTAAAAATATGGTTTCATATAATCTAGAAACTGATTAAATTACAATTTGTACACTACCATCCCCCCTTTTTATCATATTTCTGAATTTAAACGTATGTGAAATTACTGGTACGTTATGTTTATTGGTAATACATACGTAGATATCAAATTTAATGAGCACGAGGCGATTTTGGAACAGTATGCATTAAAATGTTATAAATAACTAAAATTTCCACGATCATAAAACACATTTTGCCTGCAAAAATAGTGTGGTACATAACTCAATATAACATGATTTAGATTACACAGAGAATGCAACACTTTACAAGACTCGGAATATTAGTCGGTTAGCTACCACAACAACAACAACTTTTAGTTTTGTCAATCACGACGCCCCAAAGGAGCAGAATAATTACATTGATAATTAAAATATACAATTGATTACATGTATTTTTATTTTTATTTTATCAATTTGAGTCTCTTGCGATATTTCAAGAAAACGTCGGTCTATGTACAAAACACATAAAAATCGCTATATATTTTTCAAGCTTAACTTAACCAACATTAATGTTATTTACGAAACGAATATATTTTCAATTTAGTCTATAAAACATTGAAGTTTCACTTTTCCCATCAATATTGAGCTCGGCTTTTAAAATGCACATTTTATCATGACTAAATTCCTAACATTATACTTTCCAAATACTATATGCTTTATGACTTCTAACATAGCCGTAAAAGCATTAGATAATTGCCTTTTCCCACAAGGAATTAAAAAAATGGTATTATCCAATTTAGATGGAAACAACACGTAATTCAAAAAATAATGACTTTCTATCTAAAGCCTTACTCAAAAGAAGATTTAAAACATATAAATCAGTAAAATGATCCCAATTTGAAATGCAAACATCCAAGTTTGAATGATTTGTGGTAGAGCTCTGTAATTGGCTTAAACGCTTTCAGGCAAAGAGAAAGATGTTTATTGCTGATTCTCTATACTTTGACAGTGTGGTATGTTTTCGTTTTTTCATTTATCACTATGTTTTGTTGTAAGATAATTTGCCTCAGCAGAATACTGCAATTCTAAAATATAAACTTTGATTCAACCAACGGACATTTTATGGTTTTCCCCAGGAACGAGTGAGTGATTGATTGATTGTTTAAAGCTAAAATGAGGTATTTGTTAGCTATATCTTGGCGAGAACAAGTTACATTTCAATGAGATGATACTGTCCTATACGTACCAGACCAACACGCTTAGTTTGACTTTTATAGTGCTAGTTCATTGAAACAACGGCCTGTGGGAGACATGCTGCTCCATTCGAACAAATTATGATGATTCTGAACCGAACAGTCTTTGTTCTTAGTAATTTTTTTTTTTTTTTTTTGCATAATGCTTTTTCGATATAAATATAAAACATCTTTATAAAATATGACACCGCGAAACGGAATATGACGTACAAATCGAACTACTAGTGAATCTTTAGCTAATTAGAACGGTAAATGATTAACTTTGTTTTTGCAAATATGTCAATATAGGAAATCTTACCTGCGCTTATTCTGACACAATCCATCCATGACAAAATATGCAAAAAAAAAAATTGACAGCGATGAGAGTTTTTGCTTTGAATTCGACTAATGATATATATTAACATAACAAAAAAATATCGCACTAGGGGAACATTTGCGATATCCAATAGAAAATCGGAGAAAAAGAGGACAGATCGACACCTCTAACCGATTTACACGACCGGTTACTCTTATGACTTGGTCTAGACACTTCAATATAACAGGGATGAGGTTTACCCCCCAACTTGAAATGAAATGACGAGATCACGCAAGTAGGTAATATGCCAACCCTCATGCACAACTGGATGAGTAGTGTTGTTGGAAACAACGTGGTGACCTAATCAAATAGAATATATAGTCTTCATGACAGCTAAGTTGTCAAATGCATAATATTAGTTCTATAAAAAGAAACAAAATTATAGTACAAACATCTCATATTTCTAAAATAATATTACATCTAATTTTGAATTATAACAGGAACGTGCATCTAAGCATGATTTTTATGGAATCCAATTTCCCCCTTTACTGTCATTTTGACAAAAGCAAATTACGAAAAAGGCCTGAAGACGAAATATAATCCATCTAGTTGTGATAAATCCTTTCAGTTTGTCCTATTTTATTCAATATGACAAATATTTTTTTTAATATCACAAGGCAGTGTGGAAAGTAATACGAATAGATTTAGTTTTATCAAGCTATTGTCACGATACTACTCTTTTGCATATATAGCATGACTGTCAAGAGAACTTTAAATATAAAATGGTTCTTAGATATTCCACGAACACATTTTTGAGGGATCAATACTGTCTTTATTGTTTGATTATGTAAGAGTAAACGCAGATGTATATTCTACTTCTTCTTCTTCTTTTTTTTTTTTTTTTTTTTTTTTTTTTTTTTAAATATTAGGTTGAAATTGGTGAGTCGGCAATGGATGTATGCTTTGGACAATAAGAAAATATCGCCAGTATTTGGCAAACATTAGATGTAAAAAAAAAATGGAAGATACCATCAGAAGCAATAAGTTGAAGAAGGACAGACAATGCAATGCCTTAAAGAAAAGGACAAAAGGACAAACAATAATCTAAAAAGCACTACACAGAAAACTCAAGATCGAGCTTCACGAATCACACTAAGACCAGAGGATGAAGTGAGGTGCTCCGGAAGGGTAGGTAGCTTCTGCTTTACTTGTGGCACCAGCCGTCCAAGTCAGTTACAAGTATGCTAAGGCTTAGCAACGATGAACACAACATAGCCCTTTACATATTGCAGATTAACATGTCAGTAAGAGCAGTAACCACCAGTGTAATTTAGCGATTTCATACACGATTCCTCCAAAAACGGATCAACAATTGACTACGCACGTTCGGTGAAACTACCACGCGTGACAATAGCACGTAAAAATCCTCAAATGTTTAGTAAAACCTTTGCTGGTTTGTAGAATGTCGAAATATTGCCGAAACCTGCTTGAAATAAACGTAAACCTACTTTATATAGCTGGCCATGCTCCACTTCAAACTATCACAAAAGACATGTCAGACACGTAAGCCTACTTTATATTGCTGACCATGCACCACTTCAACATATAACAAAAGGCATGTCAGTGAGCTGTTCGACACTGTACTAAGTTTGTTATTTAAAAGTGACAAGCGATAACGTCGGTCTCCTTTTGCATTCTGCCTTGACAAACATAATTAATGGAAATACACTTGTGGCCTTATCTCTTTGTATACTGCAATTCGGTTAATGACTATATATATTGAATATAGATGCAACAAATCTAGATTAATCTTCCTTGGGGATATACACGTCTTCTTCAATTTTCTTTCAAATAAACAATATGCTGTATTGATTTTGAATGGACAATATTCAATTAAGTCATGTGGATGAGATATATTTAGATACATACAGGGCTTGAAACGTTCAACATTACACCAAACACGTACAGTACACTATTTACCATTTGTTGCTGTTATAGCGCGGACGGGAACACCATCCTTCAGATTCTTCTATTGCAAAATATGTTTTATTTGTTACAACAAATACATTCTATTCAAACATGAAATGAGAATCCAGACAAATTAGCAGTCAGTGATATGGTTTATTAAATAGATGTACAGTTTCTAAATAATGATATCAATAAGGGTAATAACAAAATTACCAAACTCCGAACAATATTCCAAAGGGAAAGTCAAAACTCATAAGTATATAAACAGATAAAATCAGTCAACAACCGGACAACTGGGAAAACCGTAATGACCCTGACTTGGTACAGGCATTTCCAATATCAAAACCAATATTCCCCTTCCTCAGACATAGACGGCCTTCGCCAATTTTGGCTTCCTGTTTAGGTTCTTTTGTTTTATTGCTCTTAAATACTTTAAATTATTTGGCTTTTCCAATCTTAAGTCGTTTCGATATTGAGCGCAACTGATGAATGGTATTCCAGAAACTAAATTTGATATCTACATTTTTATTACCATCACTGGGTCCAGGGTCTGGTGGACTATTAGTCCCCAAGTGCATCATACGCCTAGTAGTCAGTGTTTCGGCACTGACATGGTTTATTATAAATAACTACTATTCCTCAATAATGTATTTATTATTAAAACCAACGTTCTTCCCCTCCCCCTCAGACATAGGTGTTCTTCCCCTCCCCCTCAGACATATGTGTTCTTCCCCTCCCCCTCAGACATAGGTGTTCTTCCCCTCCCCCTCAGACATAGGTGTTCTTAGCCAAATTTTGCTATTCTATTTAGTCATTTTCGCTGTATTGTTCTCAAACACTTGTTTGGCTTTCCAAGCTTTCGAATCCATTTGTTGATTGTTATGTTAAAATATTGTAATTTGCATACTGTTTAATTGAATTGCTTATTTCAACAATAAAATAATGTTTACACTAAGCTTTCGATTTTGAGCGTACCTTATGAAGCTTAATCCAGAACAAATTTGTCCTCTAACGTCCATTATGTTTTAATATAGGTAGCACCCATACCATGATCACACAAATAGTAAATGTACAATTAGTACCTTGCACAATGCCACTAAGTAGCGTAAATACAAATCTCTAATCATGTTCAGTGCAACTTTATTATTTAAGTGCATGAAGTGACGATGACATAAAAGCTATCAGTACTCAAATATTTAACGATGTTTCAAGCAGTATATGTAACTTGTGTGTGTCTTTAAATGAAGATCTATCAAAACGATTCTGACAATGACATAAACGTACATGTCTTATATATTTTCCCTCTGTATCACGCCACATAGGTTGAACACCGCTCTGGCGAGGTGAATTCGATACATTATGTGATAAAGTTTGTCAGTGACTTGGAACAAACTTTAACACATAATGTTGTTTCGAGTACATCGTGCCATGAGCAGGATTCGAACCCACAACATTAGTGGCGATAGGCACTGATTGCACAGGTAGTTGTTAATCCAATTACCATACCATCACGACAACGACCCGTCCCTGGTATCATCGGAGGCAAACCACTTGCTATTCACACAATAGATAGTTAATAAGTGTATAGTATTTATTACATATACTAATTTGCTTAAACCTGACAATATAACTGAAATATTGTTGAAAGTGGCGTTAAACGCCATAAACCTAACCCTGTATTAACCTTAGGCGATTTTGTTTTTGCTCACACAGATTTAAATTATTTGGTTTTTGTTATCTTTCGACGCAATTTGAGCGTACATGATGAAGGTTATTACACAACGTACCGTATACAGTAATCTAGATACATTCGAAGCAATATAAGGAAATTGAAATATTGTTTCACAACGTATTGCTAGCTAAAGTTGGATTTTCACTACTAATGGATACATTAACAAACAATGGACTCCAATATTACATGATTAGAAAACAAACAAAAAATACCTCGAAACATCATGGATTTTTATCGTTGCTGTTTTAACTGTTAATTTGCTGCTAGTTACATGTTCAGTGAAACCAGTATATAACTGTCACTGAATGGACCTTAAAAAGGTGCCCTTTATGTATATAACGGCCACTGAATGGACCATAAAAAGGTGCCCTTTATCAGCAGTTGCTCTTTATATATAGGTTAAAATTATATGCACTATTTATTAATGTGAACAATGAGGCTACCCTTTATAGACAATTATTTGTTATATAAAGGTACCCTTTAAGGCAGATTTGACTGTTCCCAAATTCGAAGCGTGAACATACTGAATTTTGAATAATGCGCGAGAGGCATGGTTCACGTGCATGACTAGTCGACATAATGGTCACACCTGTGTGAGCACATCTTTTTATTGGAACATTGTTCTTGCTATAATCAATATAAAGATTAGCTAAACTTAGTGTAACTTATTATGTTTCAATATATCAGAGGGTGCTTAACTTTTTTCTTTGTTTATTGGGTAAACTTATATGCACTATTTATTAATCAGGAAAATGAGACTACTCTTTATATACAATTATTTGTTATATAGAGATGCCCTTTAAGGCAGATTTGACTGTATATATAAGGAGGAACATTCTTCCTACTATCATGTGTAGTAAAGTTCAATATAATCAACCTAATCAGAACAGAATTATAATTTTGTCATCTCCATTCTAACAAATAACAATGATGCCATTATGATGTTCATTAGAATCTCCTTAATGTAGAGAAGCCATACTATGTATCATAAATATTGATTATCCTGTCACTTACCGACTCTTGACCAGTACCTCGCTATATACATAAAAACTAATAAGCGGAAAGGCTAAATATGACGTTTCCGGTAAAGTATCCCCTTTCGGGCCATCAATCATTTAAATGGCGACAACACAAAGTATTCTCCAAGACATAAAATGCTTAAAATGGTCAAAGACAATCTTTGACCTTTAGTAATGAAATTAGAAATTGTCAGTAGATATTCCTCAATGCCAAAACCAACGAAAACCCAAAGGAAATTATAGCTGCAATAAAAGACAATCATCTGTCTTGAACAATCTTTAAACCAGCTAAGAATAATCAAATTTTACCCTATGTTTCGAGTTCCTCTGAATTGTCTATTTTTTATTGCCCCTTCGGTATTTTCTAACATTTATTATAGATGGAATGGATTGCAGCTGTTTTACGTGTTTTCCTCCTATGGGGAAACATGTGGGTTCGATCCCAATAAGTATTATTAGATTAACAAGTTATACTGTATTCGAAAAATGTAGAAAAATAACAAAAGTCAATACAATACTGTAATCCCACCCAAGATGGCCTCAAGACAATTCGATTTTGATCGATTGCTTGGTGTTTAAAGCGAACTTTATCAGTAATAACGTTGTGCGTTCGAACCCCGTTTAGGCGACGTGTACTCGATGCAGAATCATGTGATAAATGTTGTCTTTGACTTGTGACAGGTCGGTGATTTTCGCCGGTTTCCTACACCAAAAGAAATGACCGCCACGATATAGCTGAAATATTGTTGAAATTGGCGTTAAGACCATAACACTAACACTATATCGTGGCGTTGATCTGTTGTAAACAGCACACGTGTATCAAATACACGTGTATTGCATTCCGAAATGGACTACTGGATCTACAATATGCATAAAAAGATGGTCCTACAACATCTATAAATAAAAAGTAAGAATAGCGAAAAATAATATACTCACAAGATGATGCTAACTTGAAGTTGTTTGAAATATCTGTAATGTTAATTAGTTGGTCTATCTCGTATAGCTTGATATGATTTTTATGGTACTGTTGAAAAGCCCAGCGGAATGCAGATCTTACTTGCACATCTTCCGAATTAAAAATGGTACCTAAAATTAAAATATTAATTAATTAATATCTAGTTTATAGACATAACAAAATAAAGATAACATAACGGAACATTAGAAATACGCACAATATGGATGTCACAACCCGGAACGAAAAAACAAAATGAAGAAATATAAATGGTCAATAAAATGAGCAACACGAGCCAACTACGTTACAGAGAAGTTATTAACGTTATGGCGAATATGTAGTTTTCTCAAATATGATGACAAATGTATGTTCAATGTGTAATTTCACTAAATAATTCTAAGTCTGGTGACTATGTTGTTTATATCATATTGAGCATGAAGTTACCTAGACTTACACCTGGAAATTGATAGTGAGCGCCGGTTACGAACGAAATTTTACGACAAAAGAGATGATGTCAATTTTCCCATTCGGAACTTTCCACATATAGCAGAATTCCAGTTGCAGCTATATATGGACTATATGTCTCCCAGTTGATACGATTTTCAGGAGCTTGTGGTTTCTATGATGATTTTCTTGATAGAAGGTTATTGCTAGCAAGGAAGCTGCTGAACAAAGGTTTTCCAATGATTAAGTTGAAGTCATCACTTCCAAAGTTTAACGGTCGCCACCATGACTTAGCTGAATAGACATGAACATGCTAAGGTTAAAAGTTTAGGCGGTTGTTGTTTGTTACTTACTGTTATTAAATATTGATTAATATACGTTGAATGTCGATATTCATGCTGACAAGTACGAAATAAACCTTTCAGAAATTGAAATGTTAATTGTGATATATAAATTATCAAACACGAACTTGGCAAATGTGTTGTCAATCAGAAGTAGGAACCTTTTAGCAATCTGATTCTCATTACAATTTTGATAATTTTGATCTTATGGTCTTGACATAACGACTTTTTAATCATGTTGCTTGCTTTCCGATCTTCATAATTGGGGCGTATCTGATGAACATTATTCCAAACTAATTTAGTGGGGACGGCACTTTTCTGAAATGACCGGCATCAGGTACACTCATCAATCTAATTAAAATTAGATCTCTCACTTTGCTCTTGTTTATTTATATTTCGCGCGTGGGAGATCTAACACAAGCCTGTAGACATCGCATTCTGGTGATCTAGGGTCAAGCAAAATATTGACCATTAAAATGATCGCTTACGAGATCTTGAAAGTGGATTTATGCAAGGGACGTAACTCTGGGTGCTAATGAATTGTGCAAGAAATCCATTCGGAATTCTTCCAATGTTATCTATATCGACTATGTCGGAGTGCGATTGTTCTGACAACTGTTTACATTTCCGGAGACAAGAAGACGTATTCAGGTGAAAATTCATAATTTACGGCACAAATCAATGGCATTTAGAAGCCCTCTTTTACACCTAGGCGTATTTATTACAAATCAAATATATGTGTGCTTATTATGTGTGATATTAGAGAACGATTTTGATTGGCTGTTCTGAGGGTCGTTACCTTTATTTGCATCTCATTACATATTCGTGACCCTAGGTCACCAGAATGCGATGTCTACAGGCTTGCGTTAGAACTCCCACGCGCGAAATATAAATAAACAAGAGCAAAGTGAGAGATCTAATTTTAATTAGATTGGTACACTCATAGTCAAAGAATTGGAAAGCCAGCAAATTAAAGAAATATTTGGGAGCAAGAAATGCCAAAGGGTCTAAAAAGAAAACTGAAAACGGTAAATGTTAAATATGCTTTAGAGAGATTGATATTTTAAAACGGACGTTAAAAGATGGCTAGGTGTTTTAAAAGGCTATACCGTGTCATACCACTATTATGTTATCATTTAATTATGTGGGTAATTTAGTTTTCTGTCCTTCTTCGATTTACGGATTCTGGTTACCCCTTTGGTATCTTAAAACTCTTCTTATATTAAAACAAAAGTCTTTAGGGGGTAAATTAAATTATAGACGATATTTGTTATACGGAAATGGCCCATTGGTTTTATCCATTTCTCAACTTGGATCACAATAGTCGTTTTGTAGCGTGATTATGACAGATAAAGAACACAGAATGACGTCAATCTGTCTTAAGTTTCTCCAATTTATTATATGTGTTTGGAAATGTTTACATCAATATGGCAGTTTCTCTAATTTATGATATGTGTTTGTAAATGTCTACATCAATATGCCAGTTTCTCCCATTTATAATATGTGTTTGTAAATGTCTACATCAATATGGCAGTTTCTCTAATTTATAATGTGTGTTTGTAAATGCCTACATCAATATGGCATATACTATAAAAACAGACACCTCTTCAACTGAATAATTGGTACTTCATTGTCAGCTTACATATTTGTCTGATTGTAGTAATAGTATCTATATATGGATTTACTATTCAAGCGCATTGTTGAATGTGTTTGTTTGTAAAATCAGACCAGTTCAGGTTATTCCAAGCATCTAAATTGAATAACTTCACGCCAGCACAAATATGTCAAACCAGCACTGTATTGATTGAGTTATAGAACATTGATTGATTGTTGTTTAAAGTCATATAAGAAGTATGTAATATATGTTCACGACGAGAGCAAAGTTTAAACAATATATCAAACTTAGCTGTATTAATTGATCGTTTTGATTGATTACTTGTTGTTTAACGTCAATTTAACAGTATTATAGATACATTGATAAATTGAGGAAGTTTTTCTTAATATTGATGATAACCCTGATGTATGCTTTGTCATTGACTGTGAAAATATATCATAATTATAGTTTAGAATTCTGACATGACACTTTTTCGTTATTTGCTATTTGCTATAATAATGATATCAATATGCACTGACACTAAATAATTTGGTTTCGGTTTATGATTGACACTTGTTTGTTTCTCGTACCTTTCAGCATTGTGTAGCTATATAGATGAGATCCCCGGATATTTACTATGGGATGGCCGCTGGGTAGATGTATGATGACCTTAGCAGTTCGTGTTGATATCTTAGGAAGGTGTAGGGAACTCACGTCAGTAGCATTAACGTTGTAATAAAGAGTCAAAGGTACTATATAAGACAGGCCATTAAACTGAAAAAGTTACGCATGTCCGACATCACGATTCTTACCTTGCTTAGACAAATGAACACGAATTTGTTTGGCACACAATTGACTTAATTGAGGTTTGGTTTGTTTGTTTGATGGTGATTAATATCGTGGAGGTCAGTTTTATTGGTGGAGGAAACTGGAGGATCCGGAGAAAACCACATACCTGTCGTAAGTCACTGATAAACTTTATCACATAATGTTGTAAACCTCGCCCTCATCGAGATTTGAATTTACAACATCAGTGGTCATAAGTATTGAATTGGGGTTTGGTGTCTTTATTAATACAATTGCTGATGTTACCTATTGGTATGATGAGTCCTCTTTCTTCCTCTTTTGTTGCTCCACGTCTGCCGAGGCTGTGTGCAATTTTCTGCTTCAAACAGGAAGGAGGCATGTTCATATCTATATAATAAATATCACGTTAATGATAAAGAATGAGACGGGATCACGATCACATTTAAAAAATATTATATTCTTAAATAAATTGTAAATAATAACAAAATTCAATAAAAATTAATTTACATTTTACCGGTAGTCAGATACATCACATTCTAATTTTAAGGTGGGGTGACCATCTTCGATCTTTTACTGGCACAGATATGTCAAAATTAGTATATGAACATTCCCACAATATCACCATCGAATCTGCGCAGCGAATCAGAAAACAAATGGCATATATGTTGAAATTCCGGTCGGTCAACACCAAAAACTTCAAAACAAAAATATTACCGACACAACATTACTGCCAATCTATGTTACATTGAACAATGTGGTTTCCAAGCATAGTTAATTGTACAAATCCAACTAGGTGTGTTACAAATCGGGCTACATTATCATCTCATCGGATTGAACATGTTCTCGCCATGATATGGCTGAAAATTTATCATATGGCGTTAAAACAAAAATCACTCGCTTACTCAAAGGTGACATACTTCATCAGCAAACTCATAAAAGAGTACAGTATTGGATAACATATGTGTGACTGTATTATGAAAGAGAAGATATTTCCCGCATTGTGTGAACATTCGCGTAATTACATGTTCCTATATATTCAGGATGCTAATGGACAACAGGATTAACAATTCCAGTTTAATTATATCCTTTTGTAGATCAAATATATGCTATTACATGTACATGTATACATTGTATGATTTTAATACGGATTTTGTAAGATTTTATTATTGTTTTATATCTTGGAAATGTCATCCTAAAATCCGGTCTAATCATGCGTTTATGCAAAGATTAGCTTGTTTTCAATATTTTAAGCTCATCTAATGAACTGTCTTACAATTTACACGAATGGTCAAATGGAAAAAAGCAAATGGTACACGTCTTATTGTACTAAATGATATAGCATAAACGAATCACCGAAGCTACATGACAGACACTTCCATCTATTAAATTACATGGTTATAAATGACATATTCGTTTTCCATTAACAGATTTGAATAATTAATACATGTGGAGCTCTCTATGTATGGTACGATCTGAACCTTTTTTAACATAGCATATAGTGTTTGACAATGATTAACTAGCAAATAAAGTTAAGTATTACATTTTGACCCCTAGATGAACCAGCAATATAATATACTCCACACGGATACTTGTGTCCAGAAGAAAAAAAAATGAGTCAGGAACAGACTGGTCTTTATCATAATAATGAGAAGCAGGTTTGCTAGATCACCATTCTGAGTCAGTAACATGCCTAGGTTTGCTGGACCACCTAGGTGAAGCATCAATGTGATATTTGTCGTACAGACACTTAATTTCACAGAAAGGGAATGATTTAAGAACAGACTGGTCTGGATTAAGATCCTTAGACACAGGCCTAGGTTTACATGACCACCTAGGTGAAACAGCAATATGACGTTCTTCATACAAGCACTTAAGTTCAGAGAAAGGGAAGGATTCAAGAACAGAATGGTCTGGATTAAGATCCTTAGACACAGGCCTAGGTTTACATGACCACCTAGGTGAAACAGCAATATGACGTTCTTCATACGAGCACTTAAGTTCAGAGAAAGGAAAGGATTCAAGAACAGACTGGTCTGGATTAAGATCCTTAGACATAGGCCTAGGTTTACATGACCACCTATGTGAAGCATCATTGTGCTCTGGGTGCGTCCAGAGAAAGGGAAGAAATTAAAGAAAAAGAATAGTCATCTGAAATAGAAACAGAGAAAGGATGTTGCATGTATTGGATTACGATGTACGTTATTTATATTGTAGACAAAAACGTAGACATCAAATTCAGTCCACACGACGCGTTTCTGGAATAACTTTCATCAGGTACGCTACAAAATGGTGATCAATTTGCATTAAAGTTGAAAACAGTCAAGATACGAGCTTGAAAATATATGAGATCAATGGAATCTATCAGCCAATGTTGTTTATCATTTACACACAGAGTTCTAAAACGATGAGTGAAATTTGATTGTCTCCATAAAGCCGTAAACTCTTATATACTATGTCGTATCTTCATGTATGTTAATAGTACTTTGTGATTGTTTTTATATAGTGAAGCATCCAGCCGAGTAAATTGCTTGATGACTCCACAAACTGCAGCCAAATATCACAGAGACTCGTGAAACAGTAATATTATATGTTATAAATGTAGTTGTATTTCTTCCCGATCTATATATAGTTGATCAATGATTCATCCTTTAATTAGTAAGGTCTTAATTTAGCTTACAAATTCCTTCATCAATAATGCCAAATAGATATCAATACCATAAATAGAAGCTCTGCAAAGTTTTAATTGGGAAATTTGTTAAACCACACACCTCATCAATTGCTATGTGCAACCTCTGACATAATCCTCAAATTTTTAGAAGTAGAAGTTAACCGTGTATTATCAATCGTAGCTATATATTTATATAGTTTAATTATTCCTCTTAGAAACACCGTGGTATCAAAATATAACCGTTACTAGTAGAATGAATCATCCATATAGAGATACAGAAGCAATACAACTACACATATCCACGTTAATGTTTCCATTCCACGAACCTGTGTGATATTTATTTGCAATTTGCACGTGAAAGACAACTACTCATGGATACCCTGTGATATCGAAATATGTAATATTTTCTTCGGTGTGAGTAGAATGGATCGTCTGCTACATTAATAGTCTTGCGGGATGTCTTCGATGCGAGTTAAATTGATCGTCTGCAACATTTGTTGCCTTGCTGGACCTTTCTGGTGCGAGTTAAATTGATCGTCTGCAACATTTGTTGTCTTACTGGACCTTTCCGGTGTGAGTTAAATTGATCGTCTGCAACATTTGTTACCTTGCTGGACCTTTTCAGTGCGAGTTAAATTGATCGTCTGCAACATTTGTTGTCTTGCTGAACCTTTCCGGTGTGAGTAGAACGGATCGTCTGCTACATTTGTAGTTTTGCGGGACGAATCAAATACACGACTCGACCTTTGGACGGATGTAAATGAGTACCTCATGTTTAGAAAATGTCAAGCTCCTTGCACGTGAAAGATAACATGTAGCAGTTCCTAAATTATAATAAATTGTTGTTAGATGTCCTTTGCAACGCGAACTTTTACGTCGCTATACCATATGTCGTATTTCCAATAAAAATCTAAAACGCCCGCATATTTCCCATCCATATCCTGCATAATCTATGTGATAGATATAGCTGAAATTCTGGTCTCTTGACTTTAAACATGAATCAGTTTATTGATTCCGATTGTTTCGCAGTTAAAAAAAAATACTTGTATTTCATGAAATGAAAGCGTGTAAACAGGACTTTATACAACGCTATCCAATGTTATTATGAAAATAAAAAAATCAACAGTGATTGTCAACAATTCCAAAAATATCAGGAAAAGGAACAAAAACTTCTCAATTCAAATCAGTGAACATAAAAATACCACTACAAATGCTGATGCAAATCTAGATCCTGGTTTGATCTAGCCACAAACATGTGGCGAGCTGAAACCGGATAATGCGGTTTCTTCTCCGTGTTACATATATCTCCCACAGCAATACAAATTACAAAATACAGAACAAAATTTAAAAAAAAAACATGCAGGGATTCAATTCCATTCAAAAGGACGGAACCCACTATTACAACTGTATTGAAATGTCAATTTATTATCATGTTACCAAATATACGTCAGTATTCTCAAAAGAACAACGTGAGAAATGGATTTCCTCGGGAATACAACCTCGTAAATGGATTTAAATTAGAACAGTGACAACATGGGACAACATATAATACTATACTAAAACCTCAACTCTATGTTCAAAATGGATTTCCGATAGCAGAAAGATATAAAGTCAAACACGATTACTAGTGTTGTAATAAGCTGGAAATGGCGAAAGTATAGAATTATCTATATTTGCTTGGACATTTACCGACTAGGGTCATTGTTTGGTGTGTAATTTTTCCATACAACAATATCAATGTATACCCATATTTTGACATGTAGCTATTGGGGTTATATGATTCACGAAGTACATGTATGTATATATGATTTAACTGTGCTTAGGTTCGTCGAATGGTGTTATACTTTGTATTGTCCAAACTTTTCTTTTAATGTTTTGTTTTCCTTTTCAAATGTACCATGTTTTTTTTTCATCCATAACACTTTGCCAAGAAATCTTTTCTAAATTTTGTAACCTGTTCTCTTGGTATATATGATTTATCTCGCACTGGTCCCGAATTTTCCAAGTATAAGTGTCAGACTATTTGATAAACAGCTTTGTTCGCAGATGTTATATTTTACCATCAATATTCGTTTTCAAACTTTGAGGTAGGTTTTCTTATAGAAATATTAAAAAACTTCAACCGAGAACAATTTGGAATTAAAGATAGGACCTAGATCTTCCTCTGTGGACACAACCTTCCGAAAGAGACGTCGTCAGGTCGTTATATGCGAAGAAAATACATCGCGCATCGAGTTTGGAAAAGACCAGGAGTGATTGAATATATTGCATGAAAAAAAACAACCACACAAGCTGATCATGAGAGAAAAGATAGTTGGGATTCCGTGCATTTTCTCGTGTGCATGTTATCAATTATATATAAAACAGACGAACAATAAAGCCCTAAAACAATATGAATAGTAAAGTAGCACGGCTATATATACTACAAGTTAGCTACCTGCTTTGTAAATCAGACAATTTAACAGTCTGAAGTTCTTTTCTCAGAGGATTAAATATGTCTAGGTCTTTAAAGATGTCAACATATGTCATAAGCCGCAAGATTAATATATGGATTTTGCGAAAGATACGTGTATTTTCAATATCGTTATTATCTGAAGTTAATGGAATATTATAGCTAAATTCCTGTTACTTGATCTTTTATGAGAGAAATATTTAACTATTGGGATAATAAAAATGTAGAGATCAAATTTAATGCGCACAATGCGTTTCTGGAATAATCTTCATCAGGTACGCTTAAAACCGAAATATAGGAAAGACAATTAATTTAAAAGTGATAGCGAGCTATAAAACCAAAAGGGCCTAACCAGGGTAGCCAAAATCGGCTAGGATCACCAATGCCTGAGGGGGGAACCTTATTTTTTTTTAATAATAATTACATTATTTAGAAAATGTATATTCCTGTTACTGGATATCTTATGAGAGAAATATATAAGTATGGTGATCAATACAGAGCAACAATTAGCAAGAAAGGGTATGGATTTAAATGAACATGATAGGCTTATACAACATTTCACCCTGACACAAAGCAAAGCAATTTCACTATCACGGTATGGGCTTCAACAATGTGCATAATTTACTCATGCCCTAAAATGAGTGTGGAACAACTCCTAGCCCACAGTTACGCAGTACTCTTTACCTTTACCGATAAACTCCTTATCGGGATATCTTTATTACGATTATGTCATTTGGTGTATAGAACTGTATGTCCCAGAGATGGGTTTTCAACAAAGAAAAAATACGGGTAGAGTAATGTTACAAATATCTTTATAATAATGTCCTAGGAGGTTACAAAAAAAACCACACACATAAAAAAAAAAGAAAAAAAAAACAAAACAAAGAAAAAACACATGGCTCCCATCAAGTAAGTAATAGGAAAACATGAAAGGCAAAACAAACGTTAGAGAATACCGAAGGGGCAATCAAAAATAGACAATTCATGGACACTGCCAACAAGACGAAGAAAAACAAAACAAAGACACAACACAATATGTGTTGGACACCACTATATACAAACACACACCAATAACGTAGCTTGAAGTGGGAGGACTAATATTATTTTTCAAAGTTATTCTTATTTTGTTATATGTCCCTCTGTACTACTGATAAAAAAATCTAGAAAAGTCATTACTGTATTTCATTTAAAAAAAAACTAATTCTATTTAGTTTTTCATTTGTCAGTTTTAGGTGAAAGCTTTTAATAATAAAATGCCTCCATGATCGCGCGTTCTCAAAACGGAAGTCTAATCAGAGTTTTCGTTAAATAAAGTGAAGACGTATATATGTTGGGTACAGGGACTATATGTACAAATCGATGCTGGTGTTACTCGAGCTTAAATTAAGAAATTCACTTAAAAGTAGATTATTTGTCTACTCTTAATGTCACATCTTATGTACCTTAAAACCTTAACACGATAAATGTATAAATATATAGACAGGAAATAATAGATAGGTATACATACAACGGAACACCAAAAGCGAAACTAGAACATCTGTCATTACAAATTTAGTCATTGTAATCGAAAACAAAAGATGAAAGTAGAGCATCTGACATTACAAATTTAGTCAATGTAATGGAACACAAAAGATGAAAGTAGAACATCTGACATAACAAATTTATTCAATGTAACGGAACACAAAAGATGAAACTAGAAAATCTGACATAACAAATTTAGTCAATGTAACGAAAGTAGAACATCTGACATAGCCAAGTTATTCAATGTAACGGAACATAAAATATGAAACTAGAATATCTGACATGACAAATTTAGTCAATGTAAATGTAACGCAAAGCAAAATGCGAAAGTAGAACATCTGACATAACGAATTTAGTCATTGTCATGGAAAACAAAATGCGAAAAAAGAACATCTGACATTACCAAGTTAGTCAATCTAACGAAACAAAAAAGGCAAAACTAGAACATCTGACATACCAAATTTAGTCATTGCATTCGCTTAGCTTAGATTCCGTATATGTATATATATGTATATTGCCTTTATGTGTGTAAAGTTTTGACAAGCAATATCGTAAACATAGAGACAATACACATATAAATGTAACATTCCTACTCTCCAAAGTAAATAAAATAACACAAGGCTTATCATTGATATGTAAAGCGATCGTCGTGTGGGTATGTGACCACATTGATATGTGAAGCGATCGTCGTGTAGGTATGTGACCACATTGATATGTGAAGCGATCGTCGTGTGGGTATGTGACCACATCTCTGGATTTTCCCGTTTTCTCCAACAATAGAAAAAATAACCACCACGATATAGCTGAAAGTGATGCTCAACACCAAATAACTCCAATACATTGATAAGTACAAAATAAACTTTCATACAATGAAGCAATTGCATTTCTTCTGATAACTCCCGAGCTCAATTGTTTACCATTACAAAGTTTAGATATGAAGTCTTATCAAATATATATATATATATATATATATGAAAAATCTTTAGTTGTAATTATAATAAAAACTATAAGAATGCTTGGAGCTTTCGACTGAGCAACCAGTCTGCGTCAGCATGTTTACTAGAATAATGAAACGTTACATAAACAAACAATACAATATATATATATACATGTTTTTCCAATGTTTAATCTAGCCAAATTATAAATTATATTTTAAAAAGTGGGAGTTAAAAGAACGGATTCATTCTTATGTTATGAAATATATGGTTAGAAAATTGTCTTTATTCATGAATGAATTCACTGTCTCGTTTCTAGAAAGCATGTAACTGAGCCATTAAATACTAAAATAAAGCATGTTTTACAGTTGAAAAACAAATTAATCTTTATAAAATGTTAAAATAACGATTATACCCTATAATGTAAATTAATATATCTTACCATTTGACGAATTGAAAACGTTGCACACATTTTGTTGAGAAGCTTTTGATGGAATGAAATATCTATCTAATCCATGTACCATAACACAGGTCAAAACTGCAAACATTTTATCAAACATCTCCATTGTTTAAACTTCATCAAATTTGTACGTGCAATAAAATCAATGAAAACATCATCCACCGATCGAAGAAAATAAAATGTACAAAAAGATGAGCTATTTTATTCTCCAGAGAGAGACACTCTCAACAAACAATAATAAGGAATGATGTCGAAAATTCATCTACAAACTATAAATGTGATGATGTGTTTATGCCACAATCGATACAGGAACAAAATATTAATGTAAAAAGCGCTTTATAGCCTATCTATGTAAACTAGAACATTCTAAGTCTGAGTGTGAGAGATATAAAACCATACTGTCGCTTTATTTATCAGTTAGGAACGGTCAATATTGGATACAATTGTCTTTCTATCTAATTATGATTCCCTTTTTATATTTATTGAGTTCATTCTATTCTCGGGGTTTATCAAATTAGATTAAACAGTCGCAGAGAAAAATAATTTGTTCCCATTTGGACAAATTACTTACTGATGATCTGTGTGTATTACGGTGGGTCTGTATCGACATTTAACTAAAGTATGGGTTTAGCTTTTATGACCGTAATAAAGTCGCCTTGGCTATTTTCCAACTTGACTAGACACATTATTATACATAAACCATCGGCATTAAGTGAAGATTTGTAGAAAATGCATTAATCCTTTTATTTATTTTCTTAAACACTGCTAAACGTTTTGGAAATAATACATGAATAGCATTTTGCTCAAATTGAATTTTAGCAACATGATGGTTGTTCGTGGCAACGAAATCCAGGGTATTCGAATAAAACAATATACCCGTATATGGATAAATACTCAAAAGAAACAAAAAATATATAGAACCAAGTAATCATGATTAGGCTCAAAATCGAAAATTTGGAAAGCCAAATAATTTATAGTTTTGGGAGCAATAAAACATGAGGCTTAAGCATGATAGCCAAAATCGGATAAAACCACCTATGTCCGAGTGGAGTGAACTTTAGTTTTCTCAATAATTACATTATTTAGAAACTGTAAATTTCAGTAATAAATATATCTAATAAACCGTCTCAGTGCCGAAGCTCTGACTACTGGACGGATGATACCCTCGGGAACAGATTATCGACCAGCAATGATATCGACCAGCAATGATATCGACCCAGTGATAGTTATGAAAACGTAGATATCAAAACGAAGAATACATAAAACTATGTCATCATGATAACGATACTGCAACGTAGCGAATACATATAACTAAGTCATCATGATAACGATACTGCAACGTAGCGAATACATAGAACTACGTCATCATGATAACGATACTGCAACGTAGCGAATACATAGAACTATCTCATCATGATAACGATACTGCAACGTAGCGAATACATAGAACTACGTCATCATGATAACGATACTGCAACGTAGCATTTGCGATAACTTTTGAATAGATCAGTAATGTTCATGTTAAAGATTTGTCGTACAATCCAGAGAAGCTCGAATAAAAGCTTTTTTTCGATCTGTGTTTGTGAGGTCAAGAAGTTGCGCAGTGCGAAACATTACTTAACAATTTTAATAGTCATGCTTTTTATATTTTTTAGTAAGCGATCCCCTTATAAATTCTTGCGGATTTCAAAACTCCAAAGCTCGTGATCGGCACACAATTTGTGCTTATTTTGTTGTAAAGACATAGATATATAAATTAGTATGCACAACGCGTCTCTGGAATAATCACACTCTAGTGCATGTACTCTCATAGACAAAATGATTGTAAAGCCAAACAAGGAAGAACAATTAGTCTAGGTGTAAATAAATTGGTGTGTCACATTGTAATTCTAAAGCATGATTTGACCTGGTGTTGTTTATCAAATACGTGTACACTAAATTGGTGTGTCACATTGTAATTCTAAAGCATGACTTGATCTGGTGTTGTTTATCAAATACGTGTACAATACTTTTTGCATGATAATTCACGCCGATATCTTTCCGACGATATGTAACGACAGAAATTAACAACTGTAATATATTTTGGACGTTTTTGTACATGGCGAACATATTCTCCTTCTGCTACGAGTTGACAATGATAATTCTAAACTTCCGATGGTTAAATTATCAAGTTTTAAAGCTATGCCTTTAGTGAAGTACAATATTTCTCTACTCTCGTTAGTTAAATTGTCAAGTTTTAAAGCTATGCCTTTAGTGAAATACAATATTTCTCTACTCTCGTTAGTTAAATTGTCAAGTTTTAAAGCTATGCCTTTAGTGAAGTACAATATTTCTCTACTCTCGTTAGTTAAATTGTCAAGTTTTAAAGCTATGCCTTTAGTGAAGTACAATATTTCTCTACTCTCGTTAGTTAAATTATCAAGTTTTAAAGCTATGCCTTTAGTGAAGTACAATATTTCTCTACTCTCG
>MJUT01016142.1:1278997-1296575 GCA_002080005.1 Gigantidas platifrons | reverse complement strand
TCAAGTTTTAAAGCTATGCCTTTAGTGAAGTACAATATTTCTCTACTCTCGTTAGTTAAATTGTCAAGTTTTAAAGCTATGCCTTTAGTGAAGTACAATATTTCTCTACTCTCGTTAGTTAAATTATCAAGTTTTACAGCTATCCCTTTAGTGAAGTACGATATTTCTCCACTCTCGATGGCTAAATTGTCAAGTTTTAAAGCTATGCCTTTAGTAAAGTACAACATTTCTCCACTCTCGATGGCTAAATTGTCAAGTGTTAAAGCTATGCCTTTAGTGAAGTACAATATTTATCCACTCTCGATGGTTAAATTGTCAAGTTTTAAAGCTATGCCTTTAGTGAAGTACAATATTTCTCTACTCTCGTTAGTTAAATTGTCAAGTTTTACAGCTATACCTTTAGTAAAGTACAACATTTCTCCACTCTCGATGGCTAAATTGTCAAGTTTTAAAGCTATGCCTTTAGTTAAGTACAATATTTATCCACTCTCGTTAGTTAAATTGTCAAGTTTTAAAGCCATGCATTTAGTAAAGTGCAGTATGTCTCTAAAATAACACTAGAAAACCATTGAACAATACTAATAAAAATACAGAAATGTATTGCATTATATAATTATATAACAACCAGCCAGTAATATTAGTATGAGTGGCAGCTAGGCATAAATATTTGTCCAAAATGCTCTGCCATTTTATTTAATAACTTACTAAGAGTATTTACTGGATGTTTAGATTTTGACCCTGACCAATACATGGTTACCTCAAAACTATGACCGGGCAACAATTTGAAAATGCATAAATTTGATTTGTAATCATCAAAATCAACAACTGATGTGGACAAATCTGCAAATACAATACAGTTATCTACTAAATGGAAACAATTCCTTCAAAACTAACTAAAATAGTGGCGAAAGTGAAGTTAACCACACATGCATTGATGACCATATTGTGAACTCCTTGAATCTTTAATGCTAAGTCAATGTAAAAATAGACCATGTCTTTTCGCCATCTCAAGATCACTGCCAATATATACTGTACATAGTGTGGAACACTTGTTTATACATATCTACCAAGATATTATAACATGGCACCATTAGGAAACATTTGAAGATATCGTTTTAAGTACTTAAAATATCGTGGTAAATATCTAAGAAGAAAACGGGTATCAAAGATGCTGTGAAAACAAAATGCTGGCTTGTGAAAATGAATCACCTTGTGTCACTCGATAAATGATTAATATGTCACCCTATCTAAATATAGAGGATGACGTGTTACATGTGTAATTGAACTTTCTTCACTTTACATTGCAAATTCATTAAGGAAGTAAAAACATAAATTACTAAAAATAAATAAATAAACCAGATTGTCCAAATTTGTGCAAGACTAGATATGTTCTTGATGATATTGATCAAATTGTCTTAGAATGAAACAGACAAATTCGTTATCATGTCTGGAATACGTCAAAGACAGTGACCAGGGATATACCATTCTAGCTTTGTTTTCTTAGAATGTATCTGTGGACGCACAACATCCATAAATATTCGATAATACAATTAACGCATCAGCGACATCCTCCCGTAGGGTAATCGAATCTGACCATTTATTAGCTTTCTTATAGATTTTGTCACGAAAATATAGAATATCCATATATCTGTTAGAAATAAGTGATTTCTAGAGGGGAAACTATGAATAACCAATTGTCAAATCTTCAAAATAAATTTGAAGAAAGCGGCAGATTGAAAAGACTCAAATTGCATTCTATAGAGTTTCCTTGTACAAATAAGACGAGTTTGAAGATACCAAAGGGCAAAAAGAAAAAGAACAAAAGGACAAACAACGATCTGCAAAACAGACACATAAAACTAAAGAATGGGTAACACTAACGCCACTAAAATTCGGGGTGAACTCAGGTTCCTGTTCCACTAGTGCACCAGTCCTGTTTTTTCTAATGTGTGCAAAATACATGAAGATAAGGCCACACCAAATTGATGTCTTGTTCGACGGAATCGCCGCTCTGATTTTTGTCGATTTCATATTTATTTATTTTTTTCAAATCCGGAAAAAATCATTTCCGGTCCGGTATCTTTCGTATATTTTGTTATCGGTAAACATTTCCGGTTCGTGTTTTTTTCGATGTGAAGCCTTGTAATAAAATGTTTACATCCCGATTTCTTTTGATATCTCCTATAATGTAAGACTGTTGGTATCTTGTAATAAATCAAAAGGATCATTCATAGGCAGATACAATATCTTAATTCTCATAACCAGTGTAGTAACATGTACAGTACAATTATTTACGGAAAAGGAAGAAACGAAAGTTTCATAAAAGTACGGGAAATTCGGGGACAAAAACAGAATGGGGCACAAGAACACAGACCCCTACAAAAACTGGGTGAACTCGGGTGCTTCAGAAATGTTAGCAGTTCCTGCTTCTTGAATTTCCTGGATTGCACTTTGGCAGAGATCAGGTACAATAGTACCACATATACTGTGTATGACATCCCCTGATCACTACTGAGCCACAGTCGCTTGAATTTCAATGATTTAAATAAAGGAAGAGTAAAAAAATATTGTATATATACCATGGCGTCTGTAACAAACTCAGATGCTGAACGTCAGTGAAAAAAATGGCCCATACGTTTGTAAAATGCTCGGAATGAAGGTTCTGACAATACGGATGAATAAAAAAACATGTCCAGTGTAGAAAAATATCCACGAAGCGTATCACTTTGCGTCCGTTTAGGCCTAATGACGATTGTTTACATTTTGGCGCAAAAATGCATTTCATAACTTCCCCTATATACTATATATATACAATATTTGTTTACTCTTCCTTTATTTAAATCATTGAAATTCAAGCGACTGTGACTGAGCATACTATCAATTAAAATTATTGACATTTACTGTTTATAGCAATGTACTGTCTACTGTATTAATCATAAGTGTTATATTTATGTAACTGCCCCCTGTGGGACCATGATTAGATTAATAAATATTTGATTTGATTTTTGTACAACCGTTACCCGCCATGTTGTTCATACAGTGGTTTACCATTCAAAGTGTTTTAGCCAGTAGGATACACATTATAATTTTGCACAATATTTTCAAGATATCATATATATATATATACTGGACACAACCAATGAAAACTAGTTCCTTTTGCGGGAAAAAAAATTTCGCTTCATCATTTTTATAAAAAAAAACAAAAAAAAAACATTTCGCTCGCCGCCTAACTATTTTTGTCTGGAAAATCCGAAGAACAAGAAATTTGTTTGGTGTGGCCTAACAAAGAATAAAAAAAAATGTAAAAAAAACTGAGAAAAGTAGTACAAGAAAGATGCACATGNAAAAAAATATTGTATATATATAGTATATAGGGGAAGTTATGAAATGCATTTTTGCGCCAAAATGTAAACAATCGTCATTAGGCCTAAACGGACGCAAAGTGATGCGCTTCGTGAATAGTTTTCTACACTGGACATGTTTTTTTATTTATCCGTATTGTTAGAACCTTCATTACGAGCATTTTACAAACGTATGGGCCATTTTTTCACTGACGTTCAGCATGAAAACTAGTTCCTTTTGCGGGAAAAAAAATTTCGCTTCATCATTTTTATAAAAAAATAAAAATAAAAAAAAAAACATTTCGCTCGCCGCCTCACTATTTTTGTCTGGAAAATCCGAAGAACAAGAAATTTGTTTGGTGTTGCCTAACAAAGGATAAAAACAAATGTAAAAAAAACTGAGAAAAGTAGTACAAGAAAGATGCACATGATATATCATTGTTCGTTAATGCATCCAGTCATTGCTCAACATTCACTGTAACACATTCTGGTTCTTACGGCGAATGTGTTCTTGCCAATCCTAATGGGAATCGGATTTAGATGCACCACATCTTCGTGTGGCCCCGGTTGTTCCCGGATAAACTTGTGTATTGGTATCACTAAACGACTGCCGAAGGGGTATTTCACCTTTAATCGGACTTGGCACGTTTTACGTATAGCTATCGCTTTTGTAGAAAACGAACATTTGAAATTGAAAGATGTAATAAAAGTAGATTTAAATTTGAACCTAAAACTAAAAACGAACATCTAAATACTTATAGAACGTTTGACAATTATAAAACATCGGGAATTGTGCCATGGGTCAGAATATTTCCAGGTTTTATCCTTTGAAAATTAACAAGTTACACCCACGTTGTGACAAATTAAGTCAAAGACCCAACCATGATATGTGTTATTGAGAGAATAGAATTTTCCCTACTTTATGACTCATAAAAGCAAGTAATCTGACCTTTCCTATGTGTTCCCTATCCATACTATAAGAGGAACGGGTGGAACAATTCATGTAAAGATATGTTCGCAAATTCATAAGTAATGGCAGGAACGGGTGGAACAATTCATGTAAAGATATGTTCACAAATTCATAAGTAATGGCAGAAACAAGACCTAAGTCGGTTTCCCTGCCTTCTCCTTACCTCTCGGTAGATAAAGAAGACTAAATACGAACGGGACAGGCATTAACAATGTTTTTAAAGGAACTTTCTAAATTCTTTGCAATTCATACCCAGAAATTGATGGTATTTTTTCTCATAAATACTTATCATATTTTAATGAGATTTTGATCACGTGACTGCAGTTGCAAGCTGAGTGGATTGTTCATTAGAATTGTCAAATAATAGTATACAATACGTAAATTTAACGATTCGATTAAAGGTTTTCTTCGGCCAAATTTCAAATAATTTTGTTGTTTTGTAGTAATGATAGCATTTCGTTGAAGTCGCGTCCATCAAAAAATGACCAGTTAGTATCGAATGTTGGAACCCTAGCTTAGAAGCTAGAAATAGAATTACATCCCTGGTTGGGGAATCCAAATTTATTTCAGAAAATTGCCACCAAATGTCATTCATTGGTAATTTTTGTGTCAAACTCCGCCAATTTCATGTATTGCAGACATTTTTACATAAACTCTTAAGGCCAGTATAAGGGTTCGCCGCGACGGATTTTCCTTTCGTCGATGGACCTCGAATATTTTCCGGTGGTCATTAATTATAATTTTATTCAGCTTGATGAAATGTATTATTTTCAATTTCCGAAAAAAAATATGATGGTATTAGGAATTATATCTTCTATGTAGATCTTATGAAAATTGCAGATAACCGGTGTCGTCATCTTAGATATTGAAATAAACAAGCAATAGTCACATGTTTTTTTTTTTATTGTATGATGTTACTTAGTTATGACTTGAGCCCCAAAAACTAGATTACACTCTGATTTTTTTTATTGAAATGCCTGTACAGAGACAGGAAAGTGAGCGATCATGTATTTCTGCATTTAAGCCATTTTCGATTGTGTTTTGGAACTCTTCAGACAGTGTGGTGTTTTTCTGTTTTTCGTTTTATTTTTATTAAAGCATACTTTTAATTTTAGTTAGTGCTCCCAAATTTAAAACGTTTAACTCTTGATGCCATTTCTACATTTTAATAGTGTTTAAAATAGAACGCTATTGTCATGCTCACTTTATGAATACAATGTTCCGTGTATGCTTTGCTTTAAAATTTAGCCTAGGAAAAATTGATATACAATACAATTACTAAGTTTGTCACCTTATCGCCTATGTGTGCTTTCTTTCCTTATAGTGTCATTTAGCAAACTATGTAGCTCATTAGTAGATGCTTCAAATTGTGTTTTACATACATGTATGGCGATTGGTGACTGCAAACATGAAACGGCCATTTACGACCAATCCAATGATAGTGTATTCAATTCGTCCCGCATAATAAGCGAATCTATTTTTTTCAGATGAGATATACCGGTACATCGTAAAGAGGAAACCATGACCTATTCCAATACTCAATGACAAAAATTCGTATGAATTACACATTCTGGCGCCAATGTATTGAATTACACAGATGGCTATCTTATATGCTATTCAAATTATTTCGGCATTTCATTTTATGGGATGAAGAAAAAAGAATTAATATCAAACGGATATGAAGGAAAATTTAGTCTGTTGGTATGAAAACAAAAGGCACAACAAAGAACTTATTTGGAAGTGAAATGGCAATTCCATAAGAAATTTGATTAAATTAGGCGTTTCATTTTTCAAGATAACTTGATTAAATTCCGTGTGTTCAAACTGACATTAATTGCATGGTACTTATTGTAGTTCTCCGAAATTACTTGTACAACTATTGATTAATGTGAATTGATATGATACAATTCCATTTGCTGCATCTCCTAATTGAGAAACAAGGTTTTGTTAGTTACTTCTCTTTTCTTAATTTTGTAGCTAGTTTGATCAATACAATTCTATGTATGTTTGACTAGTGTTAATTTGTTCACTCAGTGGCTTCTCCATGTACTCTTAAAAATACCAAACTATAATTACTGGTTAATATCCATTCAATTTTTCATTCTAATGGCTTATCGTTCATTTGCATTGATTGTTGGGTCAAAATAGGTCACATTGATTAAAAGAAGATACTGTTTGGTTAAGTATATCACAGGAATGATCCTGGTAGAAAATAAAATAACTGAAATCAATGAAAAAATACTAGTATCTGAAACCATCTACACCACCTTTCAAAATAGTCATTTATGAAGCTGAAACCATCTACATCCCCTTTCAAAATAGTCATTTATGAAGCTGAAACCATCTACATCCCCTTTCAAAATAGTCATTTATGAAGCTGAAACCATCTACATCCCCTTTCAAAATAGTCATTTATGAAGCTGAAACCATCTACATCCCCTTTCAAAACAGTCATTTATGAAGCTGAAACCATCTGCATCCCCTTTCAAAATAGTCATTTATGAAGCTGAAACCATCTACATCCCCTTTCAAAATAGTCATTTATGAAGCTGAAACCATCTACACCCCCTTTCAAAATAGTCATTTATGAGTCCAGCAATTTTCGGAAAACAATTTTTTGAGGAAAATAGCTGAAATCATTAAATAACCGAAAATCATCATTGATCTTCTTGCTTTAATTATATAAATGGGTGAATGTATACTGTATTGGTAGGAAATAAGGAACGACAACTTTGCAGATATGAAGGCTGTACTCCGAAACAGGTAATCCAGAGACAGGTAATACAATGGTCCACACAGAGAAGACCAAAAAGACAAACAATGGTCCACATAGCAATACACAGAACAACCCGAAACCCACTAAAATACGCATGAACTCATGTGTCCCGGAAGGAGAGGCAGTACCTGCTCCACTGGTGGCACCCATCATTCTATATTCAACGAATGTCTTCTTAATATACTTGATAATCATGTTTAGCAAATCCATTTGTCATATATTATAAGGTTGAATATTTATGAATTACAGTGCTGCCTTCCTCAATCGGAACCCCGCTATGGACCAGCAGATGACCGCCAGTTCTGGATTAGCGTGGCGCCTCCAACATATATAATAATGATGCAGTAAATTAAGAAAATTACACATACATATTAAATCATGAATTATTTACTTGCACATTCAGCTAATTCATGTTGTGTTCATTTGCTATGCAGACAGAAAATATACAACACATATGTATATAGACTTCAGTAATAGCATTACATGTAGGAATCAATTTCATATGTCAAAAGTATTTAGTGCGGGACCTGGAAAATGCGGGGTCTGTAGCATATGTTAATTTTGCTACTATCTTAATCCGGCACAGACAATGATTAGCAGTTGCTCGAAATTGTCGTTAAAAAAATATATAAGAAATATAAAAAAAATGCTGAGTTAGATTGCTGTCAAATTATAATATTAAGTATGTATGTACCATCTACACACGCTTAGACACATGTCTTATGTCTATCTCTATATTTTCCTTACGAGACAAGGTAACACTTCGACTACTAGTATTGACGCTATATTTTTATATAGCGGATGTGGCCGAGTGTTCTAGGGTGCTGGACATAAGGCTATGTGAATGGTGCTGCAGTGTATCAATGGTGTGAGTTCAAATCCCGTCGAGGGAAGAAGTATATGTTATCTGGATGTGAATTGATTGATACCGAAAATATCAGCCTGCCGAGCCAGAATATGAAGTTTGTTGGCGAGTGAGCGAAGCGAACGAGTCACAAACTTCATATTCTGTCGAACAGGCTGATATTTTTCAGTATCAATTATATTCACATTCAGATGACATGTTTATCATCCTTAAATCAACCACAAACACGGATACATCTATATTTGTATTTTTCGCGGGAAAAATTACATGATTCAAAATATTCAAAATACGCTTCCCCAAAACCGTAGTTCATAAGTAGTTTGCAAAATATACCATTCATTTTTACAGGTTTATATAAATGTTAAGATTGTTGGATTTTCCCTTTAATGGGGATATTAATTTTTTTTTATTACAAACATCAAAGTCACCCATTTTCATTAAAGGTTTTGCTTACCAATGGCGTTCCGGTTTAGAAAACATGACGGTCACAACCTCCTTTATGACGTAAAAAATTATGACGTCTGAGGAGAGGTTATCAAGAATTGTGTAAAGTACATTTTTGTAGGACGATGTTTGTTGATATTTCTAACGCGACAGTTCTTAATTTGATATATGTTTTAAAAAATAATGTTAACTAGCTAATGGTGTAGATTAATTTTATTTATTTTTACCATCTTCACAGGAATTATCGTTTAAATGTTAGGAGAATTTGGTGATAACTCCTGCTGACTGTTGAAAAGTCCTGCTCAGCTCACGCGGACTTTGATACGAGTTTTGTTTATGGAGCCAGCAGGTAGATATAGCCGGAGGGAAGGATGATAAACTCGATTACGTCCCCCCATAATAAAATCATACATATCTAATAGGCGAGTAGTATTTTAGGTTTGTTCCGCACACCGGGTGTTCTTTTCGTTGCGAATATTCTTACAGAAGATGTACAATAGTACTATATCCTATTTCCATAGTCCAAGTTTACTCGTCGGAGGTAATAAATAAAAGAGTAATAAACCTGGGATAGATAATGCAGTAACTATTAGTAAAGGAAAAGGAAAACCAGCAACAAATTTATACAATGAAGCGAATTTCGCATCATGTGAAATCACAGAGATTATCAATTAACTTCGACATATCCGTTGCTTCGACACATCCGTAGTAAACAGGAACTACTTGTTTGACTTCCGGTAAAATCAAGCTTGCTATCATATTTGTATGTATATACATCCTACAATATGTAATATTATTTTATTACTGAATGTCATTATGAATCCATGGTTTAATAGTTAGAGTGTTCGACTCGTGTTTGGTAGATTGAGACTGGACGACAATCATTTAGTAGTAAGAGCATAGACTGGTTGGCATGGAATCAGGATAATGTGTCCGAGTGGAGCGACCCGTGAACTGTGAACAAGCACTATAAAGATCCAACGAAGCGTGATGGTCTAGTACAAAGCGGACATCCTTATCAGCATTTCATCGAAATGTAACGTTGTCTCGCCACGATATGGCTAAGCGATCACTCACTAACTCACTCGCAATGCATTTATTTCGATAGATATGTTTAATGACAGCATGCAACTATCCGTGCAAATACTATTATAATTAATACGCTATGCACACGCGGGGAATTTATTCAATCAACTACCCTATCGTAAAATAAACAACGTAGAAAGGAAAACAGAACGAGGTACAATGGGGACCATGCAATCGTTTAGTTTCAAGGTTTGTGGATATTGTGTTTAACGCCACTGTCAACAATATTTCAGTCACATCGTGGCGGTCAGATTTATGGGTAGAGGAACCCGGAAAAATCACCGACCAGCCGAAAGTCACTGACAAACTTTATCACATAATGTTGTATCGAGTACACCTCGCCTGAGCGGGATTCGACTCACAACGTTAGTGGTGATAGTCAGTGATTGCATAGGTAGTTGTAAATCCAACTCCAACTACCATACGATCGCGACCACAACGGTATCTACATTTAGTGTCAATAATCAAATGTTGCTAGCAAGGAAGATAATAATTTACTTATAAGATTTTTCATAGATGTAACCAATTTAGAAGTGTCCAATTTAATCTAAAAGCTTCCTATATAACTCCCCATTTTTACATGTCGAAATAACTATGAACAATTACTTTTTTACTGGATATTGGAAAGTTGATTTATATATGTCTATACACGATCTTTATAGTGGCAATAAAACTTATAAAATGTTTTCAATAATTGATTGAAAGTATAGCCTTGAAATCTAACTTTTTCCCCATGATTAAATTACCATCGTTCAAGTGTAGGGTAAAACGAATGATTTTTAATATATATTCCGTAAAAAGAATGATAAGAAATCAACGTCGCTATCTGAAAAAAAAAGTAAAAACTAATACTATTGTATATAGTGTCTCTTGTACGAAGATTACACGCTCCTTGTACGTAAAAGACAATCTGTATCAGCTTCTAATAAGGAATGTTTTTTTTAGAAGTGGTCGTTGGTACACCGTACTCAGGCAACATTACTCGACCATTTGCATAATACCCTCATTTACATGTTGCAATTGAAGTTTCTGCCTACATATGCCTACATGATGAATTGTTTGTAAAGTTAATTGTTCCTGTAATGGATATAGCTAGAATACTGCATACCTGATGTTAATAAACAAATACCCAAATCCAATCGTCTTGAAAGAACAAAATGCATTAGCTGCAAAACTGATATGAGTCACTGCTAGTATTAAATATGTACTTTTTATCGAACATTTACATAGCATAGAAAATATGAGAATTATGATAAAGTCATGTAAGCATATATTAGTATTGTGTAAACAAGCTAATATGATTTAAAGGATTCTTTAAAGACAGTCTCTTCGAAATGAGGCGAAGCAGCAAAGGCAACTATTGATTATTTCTCTTGAATTTAGAAGAATTGTTTCGGTATTTGCAATTGCAACGACTGCCATTTTGGAATTTCAAAAGTTGGAAGCACTGCAACATATGGTTGATAATCATACCCTGAAGTTAAATAAAGTTTAAATCATTCGTTTTTTACAAGACAGTTAGCCGAGGGTTACCAAATTCAGAAGTTTTAACTTTTAATTACAGTTAATAGACTTCAAAATAGAGCGTGATCGTCATGGTTACTCTATATAAAATACGCATGTTTAGTTTTACAATTCAGGTTAGATAAAGTTCATATATAAATACCTTAGTTTGTCACTTCATCGCTTATTGCATTATGTATCTTTTTGTCGTAATAGCCTTGTTTAGCAAAGCGTAGCTCATTGGTAGATGCGTCAAATTGTTTTTTACATGCATGGATATTGGTTTTCTCCAAACATGGGATGATTTCGTCCCTTCATAAGGAAGAGTGGTGTGGTGTATTGAATTCATCAGTCATATTATTATTAGAGTTTTATACATATGACCTTATTCGTGTACCCAAAATAAACGTGAGAGAAAACCAATGGGTCAATCAAGAATGGACAATCAAGAAACACTGGCAATATTGGGTACACAGGATACAGTACGAAGAAACACAAAACGCAAAACACACAACATAAAAAACTAAAAAGATGAGCAAGTTTTAAATTTCCTCGGTTGTTTTTCATAATCCATATTACCCGCCCAGGGCGAGGTGTACAACGTTATATGATAAAGTTTGTTAGTGACTTGCGGCAGGTCGGTGGTCCTCCTGTTTCCTCCACCAATAAAACTGACCGCCACGAAATAACTGAAATATTGTTGAAAGTGGCGTTAAACACCATCAAACCAACCAACCATAATCCTATTGATAACCTCATCCAGTTATTCAATATGAATTTTTTGTTATTGTATGTCAAATCAATGGTCTGGGGTTGTGCTTCTGTAAGGCATTTGTAACAATTCGTACTTTTACAATAGTTAATTTCATTAGAGTTACTTGTGACAACAACATTTCCCACCAGACCTTACAAATATTGGAAAGTACAGCCAGGAAGTTTTATCTCTAGATCATCTAAATTTGAAATTTGCAATGCCTTACAATATTTACAAATGGTTCAATGTAATTGGATTAGTATAGATCAAGATAGTGCATGATTTATCTATTAAGTAATGAAGCATTCCGAATGGAGCATGCCATGATGAAAAATATTGCTGTAATGGTGGCACTACATCTATTGTTCGCGAACTACAGTCATTTAGTGACAATAATGTATTATGTTGTATATTGTATTCTACTATTGCTCATGTATGTATTATTGTTATTATTTATTATGTGGAGAGGATCCTTGTCAATTGATAGAATTTGTTTCCAATCCAATTGTTAAACTATTTAGCAATAAAATATGCTTAATATAATCCTCAGTCTGAAGAAGTTGTCTCGTGTGTTTGTATTTCCTCGTCCTTTTGCAATTTTGAATCAATGTAATAAGTCAATGTTAAACACTTATTCATAATAAATAGCCGTAAGTATGTTTGTATTTACACAAACTTTGGAGTTACTAACTCAAACCACTTGAGGCTGATCAGGATTGTTTATATTTGACAGCAGCCACGATATAATGCGATATATTCCAGTTGGTTTCTTAAGATAAGGCAAAGGTTCATGAATACATTTACATAGAGTAGATATATTTTATAGGATGATTTTATTTTTCTAGGATGTGAAACAGTTTTAATGTCCACTTCATACTTATGTCTATTGCTGTATTCAAGTAGTTGACATGGTCGTGGAAGATTGAAACCTTACTTTTATTTCTAAAAAGTCACTAGAGGAATTTTCTTATCTGTATTATAGGACCACCACGATATAACTGAAAACTTGTTGAAAGTGGCGTTAAACACCATAACTCATAACCCCTGTCTACATTATATAAAATGTCAATATTAAAGAATCTTATTTATTTTATTTATACATATTAAACATATGTTTATTATACCTCTCACTGTATAGCGTTAGTAACTTCATGCCTTTTATGCCATTAGAAATTACAAGGATCAATCCTGTTCAAATTTGAATAAGATTTAATTATGTCAAAATGTGTTTCACACAAGCTTAGACACCATTGACCCACAGGGACACATATTCCATATACCCTGGATCTTCAACCTGGATGTTTGGTTGGTGTGATGGTGTACAAGCTTGAATCTGCATATCTTAATAATGCAGCCAGTAAATATTTTAGCAATTCTATTTCTGGTTCTTTTTTCTAAGATTGAATGATCTTCAACTGTACAAATCTGAACAGTCTCTTTATATGGTTCACTACTATCAAGTGATGTTCCATTTGGAGGAGCAGTTTTGCAAGGGAGACTGAAAAATAAAAACAACAGACATTATAGGATAACTAAAGAAATTGATGGCCTTCGTGGGAGACCAGAAACAAATAGTTCATTAATTTGTCTCTGATAAGTTTATAAGGTAGAAATGTCCTTAATGTCAATGCTATATATAATCCAGGGAACGAAGCTTGTTTAGTTATTGAACAGAATTGTTTACATTCAAAAAATGGTTGATTCCACTGTGTTCGTAGACATTGTTACAACAACAAATGGTTGATTCCAATGTGTTCGTAGACATTGTTACTAAATTTAGATTGAATTAATCCAACTTTAATAGAAATGGAAAAACAAGTTTTACCGTGATTAGTGACCTAGTTACCTGAATGTGGATTTCTGTAGGAACAGGTTTAATAACCTGTTGTCGTCACACATGGATGCATACAACCTATACTTATATTTTAAGACACTGTACTAATATTGTCTATCTACTCAGGTTACTGTAATGGCAAAGCTGAGTCAAACGAAAACGCTGAAATTCGCCCTGGATAAATGCTAAGTGAACGGTACTGCAGCTATGTGCACTACAAGAGCAAGTTAAAACCATGTAATTGACATATTGATGACATTTGGATTGCAACAGACAAATTCGGATGTGATCAATAAGGTCGTAGAGCATTATCTGACAACTTAACGCTTCACTAAAGACCGCCTCTATTAAACTGTTGTTCATTAAGAGCTGTTTCAAAGTTGCGGTCTATAAGATAGAGGGTGGGAAGAGGTCATTAAGGTACACAAATCAGTCTACAATTTGTAAATAAATAATCTAGACGTAATTAAGGAAAACGAATCTATGAAACAGTATGTTTCAAAATGCTCTGATGCACTTGTTATCTTGAAAAGAATCCCTATGGTACCCATTGGTTTTATACATACATGTAGTATATACCCGTTCCGTTACTCTGTACTCTGTACAACCACTGCAAAAAGGGTGTCAGCTGGTTGTGTCTGTGTGGAGGAATCACATTCCCATTAGGAGGAGAAAATAAATAACTCGGGTTTGCAATATACAGAGAAACCTGTCTAAACGGAGCCCTGAGAAAACCGAAATCCTGCCTAAGCCAGACAGACTTTACAGTACCGTCTACAAATGTCTATGTAATTTGAACCTGTGTAAACCAAACACCTGTCTAAACTGAACAAATTATTCAGTCCCAAAGGGGTTCGGTTTAGACAGGTTTTACTGTATTACACTCTTTAAACGTAAAACACAATGGGTTTGTAGAGCTATTTTTTATTTCAGTTTCTGATGCTCGTTGATAAATATTCTTGGTAATCGTAGCAAAACAATGGTGGAGCTGATACTACATGTAAATTATCAAAACTATCATCTTTATTTGAAAAAAAAAAAAAAAAAAAACTACAACAAAAGGCATTCTACAGCTGAATGTATTGAGTCAAAACGAATAGAACCTATATCTGATGAATTCAGAGAATAACATAGCGTTATCAGTCTATCACATAGACCATCGTAGTTCTTGTCATTTTAATGACTACATTTACAGATACATACATACATGGAACTAGTGGTATCACGATCATTGTACATTAAAATGTTTCATGTTGTAGTTTTCTAGGCAGATCCTTTATTACCAACTAGCAGAAAGATTTCTAGATTTAATGATACATTTGTGTATTTGATGAACTATAAATCAGATTAAACATCATTGTTTTACTAATTGGAATCGTCAGGCTTTATTTTTATGTTTAACTTTTTTTGTCGTAAAACACTTACAAATGGGAATTGGGAATTGATAATTAAAAAATTTGAATCTGTAGTTATTATTTGTTGTTTTCTTTCTAAGGTAATCAGCCTTTCAGCCTTTCTTAATTATAATATCATTTTATTACTATTTTGTACTGTCAAGACTAAACCAGATTGTGGTAATTCCAGATAGCTTCATAAAAATGAAAAAAAGCATTTCCAGAAATCAATATTAGAAAAGATCCATAAAATATCGATACAATAGGATCCTATGCAGTATCTTGTTTTCACGGCTATCCGCAATAGGTAACAATAACTGACAAACTGCAAACTGTTAACAACAATAGTTCGAAACATAACTACACAGAATTATACTATAATCTTTATCATGTTTACCTAACATGAAACAACTTATTTGGTCAGTACCTATTTAATACCATGCTAATAACAAAGTGTAGTAGCATTCCAAAAAGTTGCTTTGTTACTATCATTAATATTAATATTTCGGTCTTGGAATCGTTTTGACCGATTCAATAGAAGCCGCTAGTATAGAAGCAATATCTCGTTTGAACATTGTGGAGGAACATTAACCCTCTCTCTGGCACAGGCAACCGTAGCTGATTTTGGCTTTTCTTGTATGCTCTTTGGATTACTTGTTTCCGAAGTCTTTTACATTATTAGGCTTTCCGATCTGTTAATTATGAACGTACCTGATTAAGGTTGTTCAAGAAATACGTCGTGTGAACTAAATGTGATATCTACTTTATTCAAATTTTGTACTATATACATCCATTATAAATTAGTATAATATGCATGAAACTGTAAAGGCTTACCCTTTTGATTGACTGTTGGCCATATCAACATTATTCCAGCTTTATTCGTGACTAAAGAACTACGATAAATAAGTTCAAAGATGGCACTGTGATGGGTATATGGGTCGATCATTTGTTTTGTTTACGAAATAAAATGATATGCAAAATTGTATTTGATATGGTTGGCTAACCGTGCCTTCCAAAGGATGATTATTTTGCTCATAGCGAACTGTTGCAAGTTGTTTTATGTTCTGATATTTCTTTGGAATGCTTTTCATTACATATTCTTTTCAGTATGTACTTTTAAAGTCAACAACTATGAAAGCATAACAATACACAAGCGTTGGAACTGATAAAAACCAAACGACCTAAACATGATAGCCACTGTCTACTAAGATTATTGGTGCCTTATTTTTATTTTAAATAATACGTATACATTGATAAGGAACATTACAGAACTGTGATGTCAAATTTAAATAGGTAACTGTTCAAATTCCACAATTGGCTAGAACAGTGGTACCTATTTATTTATAAGGAACTTTACAGAACTGTGATGTCAAATTTAAATAGGTAACTGTTCAAATTCCACAATTGGTCAGAACAGTGGTTGACAGTAATATTATATATAATGTGGGACTTTTAGAATGCAATTGTAAATGTTCCATATTAGAATTTAACTATTCTGGTTATTAATTGTATTTTGACATTACATATAAAAGTGAGTGATATTGGTCAGCTGAGGTTTGTAATTTCGTACATCAAAATTTGTCAATTAAAAAAGTGTTGACTATCCTTTATTCGATTTATTTATACAGGTTGTCGACTCTCGGCTTCTTAAACCTTGTTAGATATATGGATTCAATAATGATGGTATGAAAAACACATCTTGTAAAATATAATAAGGGCCTCGATGGACGAGTGATTAGTGCCGATGTGCTGCTTGTTTTATCAAAACACGAACAACACTGCCATAACATCACGACAGTCCCTACATTATTCAGCGTTGAGCTGGATACTTTAAGCAAACCATTTGACAGTCCAATTACAGACTAGAGACAGTTTCACACTCATTTTAGGATATGGATTATGTTCATTATTGAATACATTATAATCAACGCTGTTTATCTTTACCCGATTTTTTGTCTAATGTGAACAGGGTCTTATGTTCATATTTCCATAATCAAATTATTATTAACACTAATAAGTAACGTTAGTCGATATTGGCTAACCTGATTATTCAATTTGGCTTACTTGCACAGATAGCCTTGGAGCGTCACCTGATGAAGATTATTCCAGTAACGTGTTGTGCGCACTAAATTTGCTATCTACGTTTTATTATATATTATTCGCCTTTCCAATCTTTTGATTTGATTTTGATTTTTGGTTTTTAACGCCACTTTCAGCAATATTTCAGCTATATCATGGCGACCAGTTTCAGTGGAGGAAGAAGCCAGAGAGAACCACCAACCATGGGCAAGCAACTGGTAAACTTTATCACTTGTGGCTGCGAGTCGAGTGCACCCTTTTTATAATTTACAAAGACGGGCGCGAACCCACGCCGTATTGGTGATAGGCTTGCTTGAGTTGTTAGGTAATCAAACTACCTAACTCATTGAGCCACCTGGACCTTCTCCAATCTTTTGAATATGATCGTACCTGCTAAAGGTTATTCCAGAAACGAGTCGTTTGCACTAAATTAGATATCTACGATTATTTTACATCCATTTTCTTTCTTACTAATGAAACATAGCATTGAAGAGCTTCTCTATGATAGGTTTGTTATCTAGGGTAATGTGTG
>MJUT01016142.1:1240746-1273873 GCA_002080005.1 Gigantidas platifrons | reverse complement strand
GTATGGTAGTTGGATTTATAACTACCTATGCAATCAATGCCTACCACCACTAATGCATCGAGTTCGAATCCCTCCTAGACGAGGTGTTCTCGATACACAACATTATGTTATAAAGCTTGCCAATGACATGTGGCAGGTCGGTGGTTTTCTCTGAGTACTCCGGTTTCCTCCACCAATTACCAGCACGATATAACTGAAATATTGTTCTAAGAGGCGTTAAACACCATAACCCTTTCCCGGAACATTTGCACAATTTTAACCATTGGTGTTATTGATAGCGTCGTCGTACAGAGTATATTAAATTTCTGGTTCTGGTGCTATTTCGCTTCTTCAATAAGCACACATCATTCACAACAAAGTCCTTTTGGTAAAGGGTCAGGATAATTTGCATGCGTTGACAACTGGTTATCTGATGATTGGTATTCCAATGCTCTATCAATGCAATCTAAATAAGCGAGTTAGTATATCAGAAAACATGCATGACCATCATCGATTCATAAAAAAAAAGTGTTTTTCTTTTCTTGCCATAATTAACATGTGAAATTGCTCACTTGGACATACGCAATAATCTCACTCACATGCTCCCTCACTCTATAAATAAGTACAATTGAATTTTATTTAAAACAAATAAGGAACGTAAAACATATTGAGATTATGTTGTAACAATTCGGAAGGTATCCTCCATATATGGAGTCTGTGAATTCAGTCTATGCATAGTGCTAGTCGAGTAAAACTTTTCGAATATAGACACGCTAAATTTTCTAATAGAACATAGATGTATTATGGGTTAAAACAGACGAATAAACATAAACAAGTATGTTGTTTGCAACGTTAGAGGTATGTATCATATGTTTTTATGTCAACTCTAACGACATTTTAAAGCATTTTCATTATTCAGGAAGACTGAATATAAACATTCAGTGGATGTAAATTTGTGAAATATAAAAAAATGGTATTTTTCACCATTTTGCACGTTGAGGATGGAGTTAAGTTACATTTTCAGTCCACTTGTAATCATACAACCTAGAAATTACATTCTGTATTGGTATTTCGAACGAATTAAATCAATAAATAGGAGAAATTCAATTATGCAGCTACTACTTTTCAATATAGCCGCTACGATTTTTGAATATGAATGCTACTTATTTAAAATATAGACAATTACACAAGTGCTACAGTTTTAAAATGTAAACACTTATTAAATCAATTACGATTGTACTTGATATTGACATCTTTTCTGATGCGTGCACAAGTCAGTAATTTCCTACAAAGGTTTGCATTATAGTTGCAAAACAATTTTGTATTCATAAAGGGAATAAAGCTTAAGCGTCATAATCCATTTAGATAACGGTGTGTTCGTTAGGGTGGTTATATAAAAACATTTGGATTTACAAAAGAATGAATTATCACTTGATAGGTACTAAAAGTCGAAATAAATGTTGAGCTAAGGGGCAGATACTCCTTGATTTCCAAACAAAAAAAAAGAAAAAAACACACAAAACGCAACATGGTGAAGTAGTATCTTTTTCTAACGATATGCACTTCTAACAATTGTCTTGTTGAAGAACTTCCACAATACATCGGCAAACGAATACCGAAGCAACAAGCCGAAGGGATAATTAAGAAAATCATAGGTCCAAAATCCTTAAATACATTACGGTTATCTCAAGTTTAAAGCAACTTCAAAAATATCGTATATTACGTAAGTCTGGTATGCGGCTGTGTCTCGTCGATGCAATTTGTTCCCACCGTAAACCGTCGTTCAATAATATTTGCGTTTCGAACATAATTGCATTAGAATGTGTGAGTACCAAGTGTTCATATATGAAAAGAGTGGAATACTTTTTCTCCCATTATTACGGCGTTTTAACCCCGCTGAACCAGTGGTGGAAAAATCTGTAATCCTCTAGAGGATTAAAATGTCTCGTGCTTTTCCCCGCGTTAATTTCAAACGCATTAATTTCCAATTTTGAAATGGAGTTCGTGTTAAATAATGGGAGAAACAAATTCTCCTTCAGTTGCCCATGTGGGTTACGATATTTCTCCACTCTCGAGAGTTAAATTAAAAATGTTAACCACTCGCCTGACGGCTTGTGGTTAAAATTTTTTATTTAACTCTCTTGAGTGGAGAAATATCGTAACCCACGGACAACTGAAGGAGAATCTATATATATAAACATGCAAATAAATTCATGTACACTCGTTACTCACGTCTTTATTCTTTCCATGTATGATAACTTTGTTGATGGAAGATCATCCAAATATGATTTTCTATTTCATTTGTTATAATTGTATTTTAAAAGGTGTTTCAACTTGTGCTTCCAAATAGAAATATTTCAAATAGTCTTGAAATTTTATTCTTTTTCAAACTTCAAATGAAAAAGATTGATAGCATCCTACTAAATTATGTACTAGTAAATAGAATATATTTCGATAACATATACAAAAAACTTGTTCATTATATTAATTATATATTTCATGTGCTAATAAAATCCTTGATTTTCTGTTTGTGTTAAGTATCTTTGCATTTCTATTGTTTTGTTAAGTTCTTGTAGTTTCTTATGCCTAAATAGTCCATATTGAAAAGTAAGTAACATATCTATTAGAAAACAGTAGCGTTTCTATTGAAAAGAAGTAGCATTACACAAAACGACTATATTGAAAAGTAGTAGCGTCAAAATTTTCACACATATTCTATAACAGTCTATTATTAATTAATTATGCATTACTGATGTAAAATTCTACATGTAAGATTTAGTTTTACATTCAAATTAACAAATAAAATAGTAAAATATTCACTTTGTAGGCTTTAATGTATAATCGTGTTATATTTTCCTACCGACCATTCGAGATTTCCAATATACAGGTAAGTTTACGGTCTGTTGATGATGAAATTAAACCAAACAACCGCCGATAGAGATAGTATTAAACCCGGAACTAATATATACCAATTTCAAGTCTGATTAGATATAATATTTTGGATAAAAGCTGAAAATACATATTTCGTCTGCAATGTTTACAATGTTCTTTTAGAAAGTTTATCCTGTTCATATTCGAAAAGTTCTTCTCGACTAGCACTATGCATAGACTGGAATTGTGATTTACCTGGCAAATATTTTGACTTGTTTACCATCGGTGTGTAACTTTACATTTAGGTAAAAATAATACATAACTAACATTGATTAAAATATATATAATATATAACTCACCACGACAACAGATCAAGATAGAATGTGCCTTAACGTATCGTTTATAGCAGTGGTTTACATATAGATTCTTCTTCAGTTGACCGTGGGTTACGATATTTCTCCACTCAAGAGAGTTAAATTAAAAATTTTAACCACAAGCCGTCAGACGAGTGGTTAAAATTTTTAATTTAGCTCTCGAGAGTGGAGAAATATCGTAACTCACGTGGGCAACTGAAGGAGAATTTATTTCTCTCATTATTTAACACGAACTCTATTTCAAAAGCCATGAAACGAGTCAAACGAGACAAATGCGGGGAAAGGCACGAGACATTTTAATCCTCTAGAGGATTACAGATTTTTCCACCACTGGTTCAGCGGGGTTAAAACGCCGTAATAATGGGAGAAATCTGATTCCATTATCTAACATACATTTATTTGCTTTTGATTCGAAATAGGATTGTTCCTGTTCGTAGTATTTCACTTCCATTTCCATGTCATTGTAAAAAGGGGCAGTCAGTGACTTGCGACAGGTTGGTGGTTTTCTCCAGGTCCTCCGGTTTCCTCCACCAATTAAACTGACCGCCACGATATAACTGAAATATTGTTGAAAGTGGCGTAAATACCATCAAACAAACAAACATCATTGTAAAAATACAAAATGAAATGTGCATCTTCATAGAATTATTAAAATGCCACATATACTGCTTGATAAAACAAAAAGGTGGTCCAGTTTGGAGGTTAAATATAAAACATCAATGTTGCATATTTGGTTTTTTTTCAATACACAGTTCAATACACTTTCTGTGTTGCATCATCTGAACACCGCTCTGTGATGGCTGATAAATTGTCATAACTAAAGCATTGTTAGATCATTACATGTTATTTAAAGACTTCAATGACCGTTAACCTTTCATGTCTTATGCATTGTTTGTTTGACTATTATCTGCCATTCAAAGGAACTCATGAACTTTAACCTTTCATGTCTAAAGCATTGTTTGTGTGACTATTATCTGCCATTCAAAGGAACTCATGAACTTTAACCTTTCATGTCTAAAGCATTGTTTGACCATTATCTGTGATGGAATCAAACATTATCAAATTTGCCGGGGATGTTTGATACACATTTCCTGGTGTCGCTGTTTGATACTACAAAAACAAAAACAAATGTGTAATATATCTATTAACACACAGTGGATATTAAAAAAGATATAGTAATCTCGTTTTAGCAATTTATACACAAACAGTTGAAAAATTTCTTAAAATTCTATCAATTCATCTTGTAGGAAAATATTCCTAATTAGTAAACCGCTAACTAACTAAATGATTAGCATAAGTACATCTTCTATAAAAGCAACAGCTGCCTATGTCGTTTTTTGCTCGACGTTCATACTTATTTCCAGGCCACTTGACAAGCAATGTATTGTGAAATGTCTTAATACTGCTTGTTTCTTTCCATAACATACAGAAAATATAAAATATGTTTTGTTATGTTATTTCAATTAATTACCAATGCAATGCATCTGTAACACAATTAATCTCTTAGATTTACAAAACCAGGGGACTGTCGTATCACTGCTCCTATAGTTACAACCACCGATCTGTAATGATTGTGAATCAATACTAATATTGGGAATTTGAACCCCATTCATGACGAGGTGTAAATAATTATGTGAAAAAGTTTGTCAGCGAGTTGCGGCAGGTTGGTGGCTTTGCTCGGGTACTCCGGTTTCCTCCACCAATAAAACTGACGGCTACTATATAACTGAAATATTGTTAAAAGTGGCGTTAAACATCATTACTCTAAAAGTTTATATGTAATAATTATACATGTTTCAGAATAATATAGTAATAGCTTACAAGACTACTATACTAACTAATCTACGCTAAAGATTACAACGACAATACAATGTTTTTGTTCTAAAGCTAGCATACACCCATTCAATAGCAGCTATCTGTCTTCACAAGGTCCGATAAAACGTGGAAATACGTCATTGGAGATATCAGAGGATTATCAGAGAATAAATTGGAATGCTGCTACTATGAATATACCATACTTCAGATTCAGATTTCTTTCCAAAATTGAAAGAGCAAAAAAGGAATATGTGCTCCACCAAACACCCATATTAATGTTGACAAACGTGTTCATCATATCAGATGATTTGAAAATGAACGTTATTATCTTACTCAGAAGTATTTTTGATAAAATAGACCAATAGCAAAGCATGAGACATAAGTATATGTTGTGAACGGATTTGACTTATTCGAATAAGCCGATTGATTGATTTGATTGCTTGATTTATTGTGTTTAACGCAACTTTCAGCAATATTTCAGCTATATCATGGCGATCAGTTTTAGTGGTGGAAGAAGCCGGAGAGAACAACCGATCATGGGCAAGCAACTGGTAAACATTATCACTTGCGGCTGTGAGTCGAGTGCACCCTTTTTGTAATTTACAAATCCGGGCACTAACCCACGCCGTATTGGTGATAGGCTTGTATGAGTTGGTAATCCAACTACCTAACTCATTGTGCCACCCGGGTCCCCGAATAAGCCGATAATTGAAGTTATTTGGGAAATATTATATAGTAACCGGTACTACAAAATGACGATATTTTACCTCGATTTATTGAATAAAAAGGCTCATCTTAGTTAGATAAAACGAGATTCTGTTGTAGGTGTATAGTGAATTGTTGAATTGAAAACATAATCGGCTTTGTGTGTGTAAGCAAATGACATTGAACAAGGGCAAACTTGTGATGTACATTTTGTTAAAAATCAAGGCATAGTTTCGAATTATTATTGATCAGCTGTGCATAATGGGATCTTTCAATTTGCGGACTATATGTTGCATAATGCAATGAAATTGTTTTAATATTGTAACCTTTAAATCACCCATGAATTGTCGTGCATCTAGTTTGAAAGTACTTTCATATTTTGATAACCATACTTCCTTTTCATAATTTATTTCAAATAATGTCAATATCATATCACAAGTATTGAATCTCATTTCAATTGTAACTTAAGGGAACGGTAATAATAAATGTAGACCGGAACAGACTATAGCGCATGTGTGGGAAATACATGGGCATTTCCTGTCAAAATAGCATTGTCTAAGTTCCATGATAATTGTTTCTCATAAAATTCATACTATTTACACGCATGCCCAAAAGATCTAATATTAAATTAAACATGAAAACCGCAGCCATCTAACAAGCTATAAAACACTAACAATGAAATACTTATGTATTTAGCTAAATTTGGTTGGCTGAATAAGCAGTGGCATTACATCAAAACAACGATAAAGGGAGGGTCAAACATACAAAACGCACCGTGAGATTGTCATCTTTGAACACTGTCAACATTCCCTAAAATACAATGTAATTAAATCATCCAAAAGACTACGGTCAATCGCGAAATATAAATTTCTGATAAATCGATCGATTTGTTTGCGATATACTTATCCAATTTCAGAGAAAGGAAGATAACTAATGGAATAAAGAGAGACAACTCAGATATGTAAACTAATTACAAAATGTGGCTTGTACCACTTATACGTGTAATGGTATTCATTGCATACAACTTTAGAGCCCCTCCCCTGGAAAATAACGCCAGAGTGTTGAGTCCCCCTGAAACAAGATACGTAAAAAAAAATCTTACTTGTTCTTGATCCACAGGTTACAAATCAGATGTTCAGAATCTATTATGAAAATTAACACAAGGCCGTGATACAGATATTTTAAACGTGAGAAAAAATGTAGTATGGGGGATGTCCTATAGCTGACACAATTTTGTGGATAAAAGAGAACTGAATTCCTTCGTTAAAATTCTCTCATGATGTCTTCAAGTAACAACTCGTATATTTACATACAATAAATGGAAAAAAAAACATTTCACGGTTTAAATATGATAGTCGTCAAGATACAATATATCTAATTTATGTTTTCTAAGAAAACAAGAAGAAAAAAAAAGTTCTCATTATACTTGATTATGTTTGCAACTTCAGATCTGAGGCATTTCTCTGCATAGCGCTACGGTCATGGTCTATTTATATTGCAAGTAGAAATTGAGGAATGAATGTTATTAATGTGAGTTTGGTACAGTTAGAACAAGCACATAGACTATTCAGATGTTTACACTACATTTTTGTACTACCAAGAGTGTTAAATATATATACTTACGCGACATAGACATGGATGCTACATATAGAAATATATACAATAAAAATAATGTTCCCTTTGTCTTAGATTGCCATGATATAGTTGAAATATTGCTGAAAGTGGCGTTAAACACCAAAAATTAATCAATCCTTTGTCTTAGGTACTTATTGTAAAACCACTCCTTAAAACTTCATCAAAAGAATATGAGTGCATTGTGTAAAACATTTATTATTATTATTTTCAAAATGAAAGGGATTATAATGTCTTGGACAAGTGTGTCCATAATCTTCTGTCGCCACAGTCCCTGCTGTTCTAAGGTCGGCTAACTTCACGGTAAGATCAAATCCTCATCTAATTAATTTTAATATCTTATTTTGTGAAGTGGTAAGAGAGCTCAATATTTGGGATACATTTTGAAGACTAAATTCTTCGTCCCTACCCAAATCTCCATATTTTGTCAGTGGCGGTCAAAATTCGTTAACCCGTCTGACAGATTCCTTTCCTCATTTCTATATACATGTAGTTTGTATATTTAATTGAGCTTGTTCTCGTCCTGAACATAGCTGAAATACTACTCGCTGTACCATGAATTCAATCATGAATTAAACATTCGCAATCTTTATAAACATCATTTTCAAATTACTTACTCCTTTGTTATCTTGTGCACCATTTACATTGGACGTTTTTAAAGGCTTCGATTCTTCTATATCTAGATCTGTGTCCGTAATTATAACTGTCTTAATCATCTGAATTAAACAAAGCATGTACTATTGATAAGTATTTCTGCTAACTATAGGCAACAATATGCTAATGTTATCTTAAGAATTAAAATGTGCACCAACATAATTAAAAAATTACTAGTATTTCATCATTAACATATTGCGTGCAACTGTTTTGCATGTTTGTGAAGAATTGTAATTCTATACTGATAATTAACAAACAATTTTTGTCTATTTTGATATTTATTAAATCAATTGTCTTGAAAAACAATGTATACTTTAGAGTATTTATATACTATTTGCAACGCAAAATTGTCGCTTCTACCAAACAATGGGAGTAGGCAATTGTCTCACTGTTTGAGCTTAATGTTGATATGTGTACATTGAATATTTTACAAGGTAGTGGCGGAACTGTACCTCTTGATGTCCTTTTTATTTGTCATCATAGAGCTATGAATTTCATGCGTTTGTAAACTTGCGGAATTCAGACCCCAACTGAGATAAGATATTTCGAGTCTATTTCACACCTTCAGTAAAATAGTGGACTGCAGTGGTAAATTAAACGGGTTTTGTATATTTAAGGATTGATCGCAATTTTTGTTTGGTTCATGAAGAAATAACCTCAATCAAGTTGTAGACACCGTGTAACCCACGTAGCGAGTTACGCAAGGGTATGTACAACCTGCTTGAGGTTATTTCGAATAAATAATTTCGATCAATCTTTATAAATTAATTCAAACTTTTTTTGCAATGATATTGAAATATATATTTATTTTTTTTCAAAATAAGGCAAATAATCGGAAATAAATTTAAATAACCCCAAAGGTGCCTCATTTAAAGAAAATCGCCTGATGACAACGGCACGCGACTCCTTGAGAACGTCGTCTATTTTCAGATTCAGTACATACGAAAATAACCTCAACTTTTTAAACCAATCAAAATACGTATTTAATGACACGTGACTCTAAGATTAATTTATATATATATATATATATGTATGCATGGCAAATACACGTTAGATAAAACTGAAAAAGCAATAAACAAATGATTAATCCAGAGACACTGGTAACATTGGGTACACACGACACAGGAAGAAGAGAAACAAAACACAGCACAGCAAGCTAAAAAGAACGCACCACAAACCAAATGGAACCCAGGATCTCGACGAATTGGTAAGAAATGTCTTCAAAGAATTTTATGAATTCCTAGTGTTCTGCTATAAATGTATATTGCATGTATGAATATATCTTAAACTTCTGTAAAGTTGACTGAGATATTTACCTTTTTATCCTTTCGTTGTTTCTTCTTAAAATGGAAGAGAAATTCCAGTCCAGAAAATATCATTGCCAATATCAATCCAGCGATTACAATATGGAACGTACCAGCTACGTTACTCAGAGATAACGATTGCTTTCCCTTTGACTGCAACAGAAAATACAAATTGGATTTATAAATGTCATCGTGTAACATCACCTACCGATCTGTAAGTCACGGAAAAACTTTATAACATTAAATTATGTCTAGTATACATCATCAACGCTGGTGGTAGGCCCTTGTTGTATAGGTAGATATTGATCCAGCAAAGACGAATATTAATGACATGCCTAAGCACGAAAATTAATGCAATATTTGCATTTTATTGTATTAACATTACATAAAGTACAGAAAACAAACAAATCCACAATCATGGATTTGTGTGTGTGTGTGTGTGTGTGTGTGTGTGTGTTTTCAAAATTTAATTTCATATCAAGTAAGACAGAGATGTAACGATATAATTAATGGAATGCATATGAACTTCAGGATAGCTCAATGAATTGTATGCTCTCTTTAGAATGTTTATATCAATTAAAAAAGTGGTATGGTTACTTAATAAATTAAACAAGCTTAATTGAAATCCCACTTACACCCTAAATAATTTAATTGAATATATTACTGGCTGCATAAATTTTATTTTGGACACAAACACAAAATCCACGAATTTACGAATCCACGAAAGCACGAAAATTGATGCCCACGAAGAAAAGTACTTTCACAGTATTATAAATTAACAATGTTAGGTACTGTTGATGGTCTGAATCAAACAGGGCCTGGGTGGCTCAATGAGTTAGATAGTTTGATGTTTGGTACTGTTGATGGTCTGAATCAAACAGGGCCTGGGTGGCTCAATGAGTTAGATAGTTGGATTACCTAACAACTCATACAGGCCTATCACTACTACGGCGTGGGTTCGCGTACGGCTTTGTAAATTACAAAAAGGGTGCATTCGACTCGCAGCCGCAAGTGATAAAGTTTACCAGTTGCTTGCCCATGGTCGGTGGTTCTCACCGGATACTCCGGCTTCAATCAACTGAATCAAACCATTGTGTCCTTATTGATCGTAGATAAAATCAGTAGTTTGACCTTAAATTAATATGGAATGGACATTACAGAAAGGGAAAACACATCATGCTTACCGGTGCAGCTTGGCCACATTGTCCTTTGTCATACCACCATCTCTGCTTCAAATTGATCAATTCTCCTGTCTCTCGAAGTTCGAGTAAAGCCAGATTTAAAGGTTCACTAAAACATAATTAACATTATTTGTTTGCATTATTAAATGTGATATACAGTCGAACTTCGTTGTGTCCAAATTAAAGGGATGGATCATTGTATTCTTGATAAATTCGAGTCATTCGTTGGAAATTAAGCTACAAAACATTGCTATGAACGAACCAAATGGTAACGTGATGCTATTTCCCTGATTTCGTGAATGCAGTTCATTGGATTGCATGTGGTACATTTAAGAAGAAACCTTCGTGCTGCTAAATATTGTGTGCTGTTTTGTAGATCTCTATTTTCCCTTATGTCTTTTTTTTCTTTGGTAATTGTATTGTTTGTCCTATGATTTACCGCTTCTCATTACTCCTATGGTATCTTCACACTTTTTCTTGTCCTAAATGTTGTTTTGCATGATATTGTGCATGACATATATACATTAAAGTATATTCGTGTCGTCTTTCCCAAAATGTACGACTGGTCAGTTGCAGAGTTGGTTATCATCGTTACACGTAAATAGGTAATTTAGCAGCTGTACGTGTGTCATTATAAAAACAAAGTACAAAGTACTGTTAAATGGGAGACTGAAAGAAATTCAACACGTAGACATGTCGATCAACTCATGCACCTTATCCTGGTCCTAAGCCAACAAGGCCTTTTTTAAACTCCTTAACGATGTGTACCTAGCACAGAAACAGGACATACATATTTTATAATCTTTTTTTGTTTTACCAGAACCCACGATTTACCGCATTTCAGGCGAGCACAAATGACACATAGGTCTATGGAGTAATCACTGGTTACTATATCTTTATTTCTCAAACTGACAGTGCATAGCACATATAGAGAGAAGTTACAAATAAATGAACATATTAAACTATATACAATATATAAAAATACAGTAAATCGACAGATGGAATTAGCCGGGAGGACAAACTATCATATGTATATATCTAATGAATTTACATAGTTTTAGCTACATAGTAGTGGCTCCTTGTATTTAAAATAGACTAACAAGCATTTCCTAATGACTTCTAGAAATTAAATTATATGTTGATTGATTGCTGTTTATCGTCTACTGGTCAACTATGTCAACTATTTTTATATAGAGAACAATATATTATGAAGGTAAAGAGGTAGCACTGGGATATGGGGTGATGAATTGGAACCCCCTCCGGAGGGGGTAAACCCCACAGGGGGGAAACTAGATCATATTTCTACATTCCTGGATCCCCACGCCCAGTAATGTATATTGGTGACTATAGGTTAATTACTGCCAACCTGCTTGTGTGATTATTGCATTGTGGTTAAACTAAACAGTATTTAAGGTGGTACCATACATTTCAGGTAAAATTTGATCTGCTCATTTAATTTTCTTATTTTTTTGGCAGTTTGTTTGAATAATAATTAATAATTATCAACATTTTAACCAATTCCAACCAACAGACTCAGAGCTATAAATTCACTAGCCACATAGCAGCTTTTCTCTCTGTGGTTTTGATCACCGAGATGCGTGAAATCTGCATTCAAACATCATATGATGAGTTATCTTCCTGTAGTATTAGGTACCACCTTAAGCAATATCTATGACGAGAACAAGATCTTAAGCATAAGCATACCAAAAGCCACAGTATCAATAATAGGATGAGAATAGTATGACGGGCCAACTGGGTTACGATATTGGTGTTTAAATTGCACTAATAGTTCAGTTATTTCGTAGCGGTCAGTTTTACTGGAGAAGGAAAATAGGGTATCCGAAAACAAGCGACCTGTTGAAATGCACCGACATATTTTGTCACATAATATAATGTTGTATCGAGTACACCTTGCCATAAGCCATGTGGTTTCGAACTCACAACTTTAATGGTGATAGGCACTGATTGTATATGTAGTTTATATTTGTATTGTAAACCTGAACTTTCGTATGGTGAATCGTCGTATTCACTATTGGAGTATTAAATATTTTCAATTGTTGTATGGACAATTGTATTGCTACTATATACTATATGCTCGCCTACCCATGTATTGCGCCACTTTGATATTCATGCAGTTTTAATTTAGTAGCCTTGTAGTATAACCAATTCACTGATTTTCATCCTGGATTTCTGATCGCCTCATAAAACAGCTTTCTTTTACAAGATTAAATGGTTTCAGACAATAATCTTAAAATATTTTCCCATATCTTAATCTTGTCCGATCATTAACACAAAAACAATTGAAAATGAAAAATCCATGTATATCCACAACTTGATTTGAATTATGTTTCTTAGTTCATGCTTAAGTTAAGCACATCTTTATTTTCTGTACATATGCATTTGTATAAATCTGTCATGTTTGGACCTTACATACTATGTTGTAAATTGTATCGTTTTCATATCAGACACCTACCTAAGTTTGCTGCCTTTCCTAGTTGCTATTCCATACCCATTCTGATTAAGGTTAGGTCCGACCTTCATGGTTTTGCATGGTTTCTTTTGATTGAAATACTCATTTACTGTTGACTCTACTAGATAGGCATAGGTACTTTTACCTGCTAAAACTCTTTCCCATCCTTGCGTATTGTTATCAACATATGGAGAAGGTTGAGTCATCTCCATAAAGTCATACATTTGTTTATAAATTGTATGAGTAGAAGACTGCAAAAATAAAGCAAAAACAAACACTGTAGTATAGAATATGACACAATGAGAACATCCACATGGCACACACAACGAACATCGCAAAACCATTTCGTAGCTTTTGCAAGAATAACCCCCCCTCCCCATCCCCCCAGCTATTTTGCGTTTTCCATTCCTACAATATATATATCATTTGATTTCGGTGTTTTTGAATGAACCGTCAAAGCACGAGGAAATTTGTGCCAGATAGAAAGAACAGTTTTTTTATTATTTGAAATACAAATATCATGTCAACAGGAATGTTACTTTGCAAATTATTGGACATTTTTATTACATAATTAGCATGTTCAATAATCTTTTTTTTTAACCATTTCGCCTGGCTATCCTATATAAACCCTTTATTTGTTTCTTTGTTTGTTTTGCTTGCTTCCAAAGACTTATACATATTTGGTTTTCCAATCTTTTGACTTTGATCGTTCCTGATTAACGTTATTCCACAAACATGCTATGCGCTATAAATTAGATATATGCATTTTATTATTGATGTCAAATTGGCATGCATGTATAGGAAATATTTTGCTGAATTTGTAAAATTATTTTGCACATATTTCAAATAAGTAACTTAACTGTTCGTACTATTAACCACCACTTTGTACAACATTCCCATATAAATTGAGTATTTATTATATGATTTGCCATCCGATATCGAATTTGTTTGTTTGATGTTGTTGTTGTTTTTCTTCTTTTTTTTATTTTGTTTGTTTTTTTGTTGTTGTTGTTGTTTCCTTTGAGCTTTATATTTGTCACTCCAATTTTTAATCTGGCTTTGAGCACTTCGCACTTCAAAAGTTGGACAAATGCAATTAAACTGACTACTATGATATAACTGAAAGTGACGTTAAAAACCATGACCCATCTATCCCCTGATCCCTAATGGATATAACATTCTGTAAATGATACCACACGTTAAACAATCTCGAAATGAAAAATATCTACGTAACATGTGCTCAATTTACGTCCACAGATACTTTATTTGCTTCTCCTTGGCATTTTTTTTTACATGTTCCCAGAAGAACTTGATCATGGTACAAACCCATATATATTGTAAAATTGAGTCTGTGATGTTTTTTTTCTTTGCAATATCAACCGAGATCTTAAATGATTCTAAATTTAAAATAATTCTCTCACCGTGAAAATAAAACAAGTAAAACATTACATATATTGATATTTATGTCTATTTTTGTTTTCCTTTTAGCAATACCCTAGATATAATCAATTATATTTACTTGGTTTTATGGATGACATACTATTTCCATTTCTGAATTAACTGAACTAACTGCATGCGTTAGGATTCATTATAAATCAAAATATACACAAACATCCATAGTAACAAATTGAATACGAAATATATACTGTAAATTTAGATTAAAATTAATTTGTGCGATAGTTTTGTGCGTCACTGACCAATATATAGCTTTTCAGACACATGATTCATGTTGAGTAACAGTAAATAAGCGCGGAATTCTCATAGGGCACCATTAAAAACGATGATAACGACTCTTGTTTTTTTTCTAAATTTAGACAAATTGGAAGGATGTCTTAACATTGTAGGATTAACTCAATATGTGTACATTGTCGGGAAAATATAAAATCCATTTGCACTTCCTGTGAAACAGTACAGGAAAGATCGCCTAAGGCTTGCTTCACTACCTGTTTCTAATGCTCGTACAAATAAATTAGTCAAACCTGTATTTAAAGGTCAACTTTGTGACAAAGAAAATGTGACCTTATAAGACATGTGACCTCTTAAAAGAGGTTCAATTCATATGGAATTTTTCTATGACATGACAAGAGAAGGGTGACCTTTTAATAATATGCATGTTTGACTGTATATATTTTCCGCCAATATAAGTATATTGTATACATATATGGTTTTGAATATCGTGCTAATTTATTTACTGAAGGGCATGACAAAAACATTATACTAGTATATCAAAGAAAAGAGTAACTACCTTAAAAAATTCATCCGTTGATCCCCCAGCTTTGAATCCATATTTAATTTTTGACTGTTTTATTAAATCATCAGCAGAAGATATAGGTATGTTAAGTCGTTCTATTGTTAAGAAAGCAGCCAGGTTAGCTGTATAGGAGGAGACTATAATTAAAGTAAAGAACCACCATGCACATTCTGCGATGCGTCCAGATACAGAGCTATAAAGAAAAGAACACATCATGTATGTATAATACAGTAAAGAAAGTTATAATCGGCAGTACATATTATGACCTATTTTCAGCTTCCAATTGACCGAGGGGGCCTTCGATGTCTTCTGGTATTTGGAATATTCAATTACCTGTGCAATCAGTGGTTATCACCACTAAAATTGTGAGTTCGAATTCCGTTCATGGCTAGGTGTACTCGATACACTATTATGTGATAAAGTTTGGCAGTGATTTGCGGCAGGTCGATGGATTTCTCCGGATACTCCAGTTTCCTCCATCAATAAAATTGACCACCACGATATAACTGAAATATTGTTGAAAGTGACGTTAAACACCATAATACAAATCTAAGCGACAAAAATAAACTTTCTAGTTAGGAATGTAAAGTCAAACTTCTTTATCTCATGTATTGATACGTCATAATCGTAAATACTTGGAATTACAGTTTTTCAGCATTAATAAGGGTAATACATCTGGTATACTTTGAATACTTGATAATACACAGTACAACCGGGTTTGTCCTTTCTACTTTCTACACCCTGTCTGGGACTATTTATCTTTTTGGGCATCTTCAAACTGTTCTTACATTACCTAGTAAATGATATATTGAGTAGGGTAGACTTGAAAAACAACATGATATATGATATATTGAGTAGGGTAGACTTGAAAAACAACATGATATATGATATATTGAGTAGGGTAGACTTGAAAAACAACATGATATATGATATATTGAGTAGGGTAGACTTGAAAAACAACATGATATATGATATATTGAGTAGGGTAGACTTGAAAAACAACATGATATATGATATATTGAGTAGAATAGACTTGAAAAACAACATGATATATGATATATTGAGTAGGGTAGACTTGAAAAACAACATGATATATGATATATTGAGTAGGGTAGACTTGAAAAACAACATGATATATGATATATTGAGTAGGGTAGACTTGAAAAACAACATGATATATGATATATTGAGTAGGGTAGACTTGAAAAACAACATGATATATGATATATTGAGTAGGGTAGACTTGAAAAACAACATGATATATGATATACATGAAGTTTAAGGGAAACAAATTAATAAATCAAGATCGGTGTTTGATTTCATGGGGGCCAGCCTTACAGAATGCTATATATTACAGGGAAGTATTAGGACAGGGTATGTTTCCTACAATCTTACTTACCTTGGTAAAAAGTCAGATCCTTGTTGCAGTAAGGCTCCGAATGATGACCAAAGAGAGTTTAAAACACTGAAATCATCTGATGGTCCTGTAGTTGAATTGTTCTGCCATTCGTAAGGACTAAACCGTCCAATCAGAACTAACACAAGGCTTACTCCTCCAAATCCAAACATAATACAGATCCACATCTTATTAGAAAATGGTTCTTTGAAAGAGAACACGTTTGGTTTCTGTTTATCTGGTCTCTTTATCATTATACTAATGCCGACGTCCATGAATGGTTTAGTGAAATCCACAACTGCTTGTCTTATTTCAGTAATAGTAATACTACCCAGGGCTATGTCAGCAGTCTAAGAAGAAACACAATTTTATAGAAATTTATCAGATCATGCTTTTAAAAGAAGTCAAACATTTTAAACACATGATAAACGAAAAAGAAAGAAAAACGTGTATGATCAAATTATGTTTCTTCAATTTTTTCTTACGCAACATTTACCATGAGTTCAACTACCTTGTGGTACATGTACGAATAACTTATATAAATTATTTATGCATAATATATAATATTTAATTGTTGAGGTCATCGGCTCTCTTTAATAGAACTATATGCAAATTTCTGTGTTACCAAGGTAACATATATTATGTATGAGGTTCAAGATTATGACGTTCTTCATAAGAACTCCGTTCGTCTCGTTATGAGTGAGCGTTGGTATTTTACTCGCATGTGGGCAGCACTTGCATGCCTGCATCATTTCAAGGGATGCCATGAAACACATTATACCACATCACCTTTTATTGAACTATATGTACCAACTACCAAGCCAAGAAAGTGAGCCGATGCTATATTTATTATGCAGATTGGGGTCGTCCTTACCGTGATCATATGGTAGTTGGATGTGTAACTACCTGGGAAATCTGTGCCTATCACCACTAACGTTGCGAGTTCGAATCCCGTTCATGACTAGGCGTACTCGATATGTGATAAAGTTTGTCAGTGACATCCGGCGGTCCGGTGGTATTCTCTGGGTTCTCAGGTTTCCACCATCAATAAAACTGAAGGGCCCGGGTGGCTCAATGAGTTAGGTAGTTGGATTACCTAACAGTAACATCTCATACAAGCCTATCACCAATTCGGCGTCGGTTCGCTCCCGGCTTTGTAAATTACAAAAAAGGATGCATTCGACTCGCAGCCGCAAGTGATAAAGCTTACGAGTTGCTTGCCCATGGTCAGTGGCTCTCTCCGGGTACTCCAGCTTCTTCCACCACTACAATTGGTCGCCATGATATAGCTGAAAGTGGCGTTAAACACAACACATAAAATCAAATCAATGCAATAGAACTGACCGCCACGATATAACTTAAATATTGTTGAAAGCTGCGTTTAACACCATATCCCACAATATTGAAGACCACAACTGAAGTTATGAGTTCAAATTCCGCTCATGGTGAGGAGTATTTGATACAGCATCATTTGATAAAGTTTGTCTGTGGATTTCGACAGGTCTGTGGTGTCCTCTTGATGCTCCGATTTCCTCCACTAATAAAACTGACCACTACGATATAACTGAAATATTGTTGAAAGTGGTGTTAAACACCACAACCCTATTATTAAGATGTTTTCTCTTATTGATATGTTGTTGTTCACCTACACCGTTTATCAAGTCGCCAATCATACCATCCCAGACACCTGTTTTATTGTTTCCATATGCGTTATCATTTCGTTTCTGTATTCTATAGTGTAGGTGAAATCTGGAGCTATTTGCAATCTTTCGCAGCATATCAATACAATAGCCTTCCAGTGTCGTCGTGCCATCTTTTGCTGTCACTTCCACCACGAAGGGAGGTTCCTATAATATATTAATGTAAAGCTGTCATATGCCGTCGAACGACGTTATTTCATACTAAGACGCATAGACAATATATACATACATTGTCGGAAAATATATAATTTATTTGCACCACCTTTGGAAACAGGAAGAAAAGCGAGGCTCTGGCGAGCTTTTCTATCCTGTTTCGCAGCGAGTACAAAACTATTTTATATTTACCTACAATGTACGTATATAGTTTTTATCCTGCAATTCTAAGAAGTCCATAACAACAACCAAATTATCTGAACGTAGAAGAAACAAGTGTCGTTCTAATCATTTTCAGTGGTGTCCTCTGCAATGTTTGCGCTTATTCTGGTACCATTTCTTTCTTGAATCAGGTTAATGACTGTATATAACAAAAATGCATCCAGTCAATGCAAATTGAATTCCTTCATAGAACCCGCGATAAATTGTTGTCTATTATATCTCGAAGTGGGAATACGGTCCATTCATAATAATCTAAATTAGCCGTGAAAATTAGAACTGTTCCTCCGACCTCGAAACAACGAGGATTAGCTGTGTTAAATGTTGTAAGTTGTTCAACAAATTTCCACGATTTATCCTTTAGCTTTACAATAATGCTTCAAATGTAAGGTCTGCATATCGTTGAGATAATATAAAAATACGTTGAAGGTACCAAAGAAATAATCAGAAGCCGTAGGTCTGTGAAGGACAGATAATTCAATGACCAATAGAAATCAGAAGCCGTAGGTCTGTGAAGGACAGATAATTCAATGACCAATAGAAATCAGAAGCCGTAGGTCTGTGAAGGACAGATAATTCAATGACCAATAGAAATGCACCAAACGGACAAACACTGATCGAAAAAACATTAACAGACAATTAAAGATCAATCAATACAAACTCCTCTAAATACCAGGGGTGAAGTGAGGTCCTCCGGAAGGGTGGGTACTTCCTCTTCAATTAGTGATACCCTTAGTGATGCTGAGGTTCTGACTAGTGGGCTTCTATTCAGTGTTGGTCAACAGTTTCACCGATATCAACAAAACGAAACATTATTGCTCTCCTCAAATTGAGGTCCTGGCATTAAATGGATTTTTACCTAATTTATAGAATTGTGAAGGCTTACCACGACAACTGTTACGATGTACGCTCCTTCTCTCTTAGGGATTGGTTTTCTTAAGGAAACAATTTCGGTATAACCAGTCTCAGATGACCAACGTCCTACCTAAAAAAAAATAAACTTTTCTAATTGATCACAAATATTTATTTCACATTTCGATACAAATATATATCTTATGAACCATGTCATTACCGAAACATTGACTACTGGGCGGATGATACCATCGGGGACTAATAGTCCACCAGCAGAGGCATCGACCACGTGATAGTAATAAAAGCACTAAATATGTGTCGTGTTCTTAAAATACATCGTGCAACTATTAATCCTATTGTTATCAAACATTAGCTGAATTAAATTAAAGTAATAATTCAGGTAATGATATATCGATCAATACGTCTACATGTTGTATTAGAAGAATATCATTGATTAAATAAACAGAGCGACAGATATGTTAGACGTCAATTAACAATTAAACCTACAAAACTTCAGCAAAATTTGCTTTAGAAAATGTATTTTTCTGTAATAATTAATGTCAAGTAAACAATACAACACCACATAGTGCTAATAGATGTAATGTTTATCTATATAAAACATTTGTTTTGTACATTAATAGATATTACTCAACAATCCTTTCACGATATCTACGAAAAGCCATAATTAATTGCAGGTTTTTGCACAAATTTCGTAATTTGACTTGATATACATAAAAAAACAGTACTAAATATGTGTGAATGCTTTTAAATCCTAACTATAAAATAGTTTCCTATCTATGTACAGCATAGACGATCTTCTCGACGGCTATTAATTGTTTAACTACTTGTTTTGCTTGACATTTATGTTAAACACTGACGTAAAACGTTGTTTCTAAGCAAACATGAATAATCTAAACATACAATAAAACATCTGTGAGTGCAAATTCCAATTGTTTATATCATGATGCCATGTTGTTGTGTTGAGATGGCATATTGTAATATTGAGGTGACCGAGTTTCGTGCAATCGTTAATCAGAAAATTACTATGCTTGGTAGATAGATATTGGGTGCATTTTTTTATTCTGATAATGATCACGATCATTGATCATGATCTTGATAACTGCGTTTTTAAATACTGATCATGAATTGGATCAACGAATAAAACTATCATTGCATGAACCATGATCATTTCTGATCAAAGATGGCGGTCAAAATATGTTAATACAACTACCTGAAAATAATTAAGTCAAAAACATGTCCTAGAAACGTTTGTTTGACATGGCGTGCTATGCTAATGATACGGAAATGCGGTTCTCCTAACTTGGGAACAATTTTCTGTTACTTAGCAACACAAATGGTGGAACTGGAGCAGGAGATAACTTTGATCGGGAACTCAGGAGATCCACAAAAAACAATGTGGGTTTCTAATGATGACTATTTACACCTTCGAAGAGGTAAGTAATATTTGGGAATATTTTGCGTTAACTTATGTTGACAAACAGTTCAAACTAATAGCATCCACATATTAAGGTCAGGAAGCAGACTTTTAGGCTCAACTGCACCCTCCTTTTTTGTCTACAGTGCAATCTTGAGTTGAGTCAAAAGTCCCAGGGGAATCATGTACTCCCAAAAAATATAACATTATTTTCTGACCACCTCCCCCCACCCCAAAATATTTAATAATATCAATCCAAAAAAATAGTTTGGAATAGCAAAATTTGGAAAAATGACCCCAAAATAACTGTCCCAGCCTACATGCACTAAAATTACTTCAGAGTACCTCCACCCCCCTTTTCAAAAATATTCGGAAATTATTATTTTTCCCATTACTTTCTATGCTAAATTACTTTTTTTTACAATTCTTATCAGATTTTAATACATCTTTAACCAAAAGATGTAGAATTGGCTATACCTGATTTGTTTATTTAAACAAATTTTTCCGATTTTAAGATTTTAATAGGAAAATATTCTAAGATGTTAAAAAAAATGATGTCACAATTTGCCTATATACATTTATGTAAGTAAATTTTTCCACCTAATTTGTGTTCTAAATATAGTTATCATTTATAAGCAGTTTTTGCCATTTCACAAGAGATTTAATTTGGTAAAAAGTCACAAGTTTCAAATTTACATAGAACATTTATTTTCCTTATACCCAAATGGTTTTAAGCAAATTACACTTTTATCTCCCTTACATTGCAGGTAGCAATTTTGCTATTAAATTTTAGCTCTAACTGTTATTTACATGCCTTGAAATTTCCTAATTCAACATTTTGTTAACACTACTGACTAGTGGGCGAACTTGGGACCAACATTTCATTCTTGAAGAAATTTGTTGTTTCTATAGTTTTAATTTATAAATATCAATCTTCTGGAGACTATTGGTACTGATATTGGCATAATAATAGGGAGATAATTTTGTTATACCAGATTTATTTTTGTGAGAACTGACTGTGACTGAATAAGTTTTATATTACTAATGAATGTCTAACTAACAATTTGTATGCCCACTTTGCAGATCCAGTATATGCTGATAGTATGTATAAAGAAGCCCTTCGTGAATATAAAAAACAGCCACAGGAACAAGCTCCAAAAGGTAAAGTTAGCTTTTTTTATCAAAATTATTTACATTAATTTATAGTACTATAGTACTATTCAATATTAAAGCACTAGTGAAAAAGTATTTGGCATGTAGACTGTTTAAACATCTGTCTGATGGAAATTTATAAAAATGATTTTTCATATTCCCTCAATTTCAACATCATCTGTATTGTGGTCTTGAAACCTTAATATCTACATGTATATCTGCAGTTCTGGTATGGAAGAGTTGATGTTTTACTCATTTCGTTTGATTACAATTTTTGGTTCCTCTTCAATCCTGTGTACAAAAAGAAATAGCCCTGTTGTTGATGATGGTTTGGAACTTAGTAAAAGTACAAAAAAGAACACAGATGAAAATGAAGATACAACATGTATGCTGTTTTTGACATCAAATTTTGTTTTGTTTACATAGTAGCCAAAACAAAAATGCTACTAAATACATGTAGAGAACTGCCACACCAAAAAATTACAGATATAAATCTTATTGCTCATGAAACACTTTTCTTGAGTAAAATTCACAGTGTTAAAGATAACGTTTTCTGCAGGTTGCCTAGAGGGCGAGTTGATATTGTATGTAAGTACTCTTGACTGTTTAGAGTGTACATTTTTTTTATTACATTTTGTTTTTTTTTAAATACTTTTCCCAAATGAGCTAACTGTTTTGACATTTTTTTTACTGTTTCTAAGAAATAAGACATCAAAAGAGGACAACACCCAAGACAAGTTGAAATTGTTGTTTTTTTACAATAAAGTCAAATTTTAACAATTGTTATCATTTTAAATCACCCGCATTTAATTTGAATCCCCTTTGGCATCATATTTATGTTTCATATATTTTTATTTTTGAAAAGCTTTAACAGAAAAGGTTATTTTAAAATCGATGATAAATTGTAGGTTCATCATCAGTGTTGCCAGTCATGTCCTTGCCAACAGAAAGCAGTAGTGAATGTACAGCTCTTAGTGACAGTAAAGATGAAAATTAGGGTATAATAATGGTAATAACAAAATTACCGAACACAGAGCAATCTTCCAAAGGGAAATTCAAAACTCATAAATCAATAAACAGACAAAATCAGTCAACAACCGGGAAACTGGAAATGTTTATGATGTTATGATGAGGAAAATGTGTTGTTCAATTTTATTCCCAACTTCCAGTATACAGACTTACCTCCCATTTGCAAGTGTAAATAGGAGTAAATTGACTCTTCCTACTGATTTTTATTGTCTGTGTCTTTTTTGTTTTATGTATTTGTCATGCCAACAGACAAGCTAGGAAAGGGTCCGAGATCTCAATTTAAAACACGTGTTTCTAATCCACTGTATTTTTATACATCTGTCCCAAGTAAGGAACTTGTTTGTTGGCTGTCTTGTTCCTTTTTTGTCCTTTTTTTGTATTGTATAATTCCTGGATTGTCTTATGAGTATTGGTTTTGGACAATTTTTTTTACTTTGGTGAAGGTCTGATAAGAGCTTGCCATTGTTTTGTTTGTGCAAATTAAATGTTCATACCTAAGATCTAAAAGATGTGTACAGTTTAAGGAGATTTCTAGTTTATTCAGGGTTTGTTTTAGACAGGTTTTACTTAACATACAATGTATATATGGAATTCCAATTGATTTGCATTCTTTCTAGTAAATCTATTATTGTTTGTATTTCAGAACTGCCAAAACTTTCTACTAGCTGGACTAGAGAAGCTACCCTTTGTCTTCTGAAGGCATACAGAGATTTAGAATGGAAATTATCTGATCCAAAAATTAAGAACAAGGCAGTATGACAAGAGATTGCAAAAATGTTGTCTGAACATGATTTCATGTTTAATGCTGAGAAATGTGAACGTAAAATGTTAAATATGAAAAGAGATTATAGGAGTATTATTGACCACAATAATAAAACAGGGAATGACAAAAAAAACATCCTTATTTGGATGAAATGAATGAAATATTTGGGCTCAATCTACATGTGGCTTCTTGTATGGTTACAAAACCAAATGGAGAAAAACCAAAGGAAGGGACTAAAATAGAGAATAAAAAAGGAAAACAATCAAGGAAAAGGAAAATCTGTAATAATGAAACTTTGCAGATATGTTGAAGACCATGAGTGCCAAAAGTGATGAAAGATTATAAATTTTGCAAATTTGCAACAACAGCAACTGGGTATACAAAATGCATTCCTCACCTTCATGAAATCTAATGTTTCAAAGAACCATGAACAATAACATTGAAAGTGCTATCTTTGTTAAATTTGACGTTAGTTTAAACTTTACTGTTGCATTCAATAAGATAAATGAAGCAGTAACTACTTTCTGTATGCCAAAAATTTTAAGATACATGTACATATATTTCACACTGGTTATTATTTGGAAATTTCCGCCACAAAAAATTCAGCCATAAATGAAGAGATTGATTTCAAAGTTGTCTAGAGCTTTGTAGTAATCAGTTGTTCTGTGTAAGCAATTTTCAGACCTGTCACTCAACTACTTTCTGTTTGCCTACTTCTCACGAGTTGGGGTAGGCTAAGCACAAAATAAAGCAAGATCTGTTATAATTTGACAATTTGTTTTCTTCATTATGACATTCCAATGAGAGAACAGTGGTTCTTTTCATATACGTGCGGTGTTATGGAAATGTTTTTATGCCATAAATGTCACAGGTTTTCCATGATTTGACGTATCTTGCCACTAGCATCATTTTCCTCAGAGAAGACATAGTGAAAGTCATTTATTTCTTCGTCTAGTTCAGCATCTAGGAAATCATATATATTATCGTCTGTCAGAAGGGCAATGTTGTGCATTACACATGCAGTTTTAGCAATGCCTGGTATGTCACCATTATTGTCAATATCCATTTGTAATTTCAATTTTCTAAATCTTCCTTTCAATAATGCAAAGGCATATTCAATACGTTGTCGCTTCATACACAGTTTTCTGTTAAACCTTTGCTTTTCTGATGACAGATTACCATCTCGAAATGGAACCATCAACCATGTTTTCAATGGATATGCCTGGTCACCAATAATATAACAACCATTGAACATTTCTGTTTCATTAATTTCTGCGTTGATAGCTAGCGATAACACTCTGAGAACTCTAGCATCATGTACCGATCCAGGCCAACCACAATAAACATCGAGAAACATTAAATTACCATCGCAAACTGCCTGTAATTGCAGAGTGAACACCTTTGCGATTAATGTATTCAGAATCATTCTCTCTTGGTGCCTTAATTGGTATATGGCATCCATCAATGGTACCAATAACGTCTGGCAAACCACCAGTTCCAAATGTTTCTTTAAGTTTGTCAAACTGATCAATCTGCTTGGGCCATTTAATAAATGTTGGTGCTAAATGTTCATTTATTGTACTAACCATACGACGGTATGTATTATAAACAGTTGATTCTGCCATATCATATCTATCACCGATTGAACGTAAGGCTTCAGGGTTTCCCAATACCCAAAGAGTACATAAAAGTTGTTTTTTTCTAATGGCACAGGAGGTCTGCCTTTCTCTTGATTGATGATAACATTTCCAAGTTCATTTAACACGATTTCAAAACAAGATTTACTAAGTCTAAAGTGATGTTGGAAATCTGTCAAAGAATAATTTGATATGATATCCGCTACATATCTTTGGGTGTGTATCTTTGAATTCCTGTGTTTTTGCAAGAAAGTTGGGATCATTGTCATGATGTCTGATTTCAACCATTCTTCCTCTTGAATAAACTGGATTATTAATTGATTTTGAAGTTGTACTTTATTTATGGAATTGACGTCTGCCATTTTCAAGTGTGATCATAAAAATGATCAAGTCTGATCATAAAAGTGATCATGGTCAAATTAAATATGTTCATGATATAATGTTTTGACAAATTTTTCAATCATGTTCATGATCAAAAGAAGATCATGATCATGATTAGAATAAAAAAAAATGCACGCATTATCGTACTAAAATTAGTTTCATTGGAGAATTATAATATTATAATATTAGATTTTTAGTTATGAAAACAAAGTGTACACAGTGATGATCATCAATTCAATCAATATCAACAAAACAAATTAATTACCTCTCATCTAAACTGAACTCACTGAAAACAAACAAGACCACGACGTATGATGTAGGGAATCCTGGTTCTGGTAGGAACAGGTACAGAAATGTGGCAGGGTTAAACCCTCCATTCTTGATAACTGGATCTCCAACGGCGATATATATGTATACATAAGTTGGCATTACGAAATTCGTCTATGGTGATGCCCGCTATTATATGAATGGTGTGTACTACAAAGTGTAGTACAGGTGGTTTAATATTGTATCCCCAATCATCGCCTTCATGTAACATTGTGAAAATGGTGTGACATAATTTCAACGCCATACTTATATGTATGTAAAAATAATGCAAATTAGACACAATACATAATACAGAACAATGTTGATATATTTAATGAATTCACCTTTGTGATGTGTATATTTTTAAAAGCAAAAGGTGTAAGCGTTCTTATATGTCCCAACATAGATCACAAATGCATGATAATGTGAAATCCAACGTTTTGTTGAATGATGTCATACTGAGACAAAAAAAAAGATGAATGAACCACATTTGGCTAGAGCATATGGATGCTTACTAGAATAAAACACAATTGGCTTAGTATATAAAGGAGTTCACTGCTTACAAATAAAACAAGGGATGGGTGGGTTATGTTGCTTAGCGCCACTTTCAACAATAATTCAGTTAGATGTGGTCGTCAGTTTATTTTGTGCATATCTTTTTCAGGCCCTTTGATTTTTTTTACTCCCAAAGACGTTAAAATTATTTTGGTTTCCAATCTTTTCATTTTGAGTGTGTACTTTACGATGGGAAACCCAGAAACCCACCTTGTGCACAAAATTTGATATCTACTGTATTTTATTTACTACAAACCTTGTGTAATTGTTGTTTATATCCTAAAGAATGAACGTCCAGATTATAATTCGTTCGGTAGCCATCTTGATTAAATGATACTTGTCCAGATAGACACATTGTTGATGTCTGAAATTGTAAAACAATTTTTTCAACAATCATAAAAAGAGTTTGAAGATACCAAAGGGGCAATCAGAATCAGTATATCGAAGAAGAACAGACAGCACAATGGCTAAAAGAAAAAGTACAAAAGGACAAACAACGATCAACAAAACATACATATAAAACTTAAGATCGAGCAACACGAACCCCACTAAAATACGGAGGTGAACTCAGATGCTCTGGAATAGTATATAATTTATTTCTTAATATATTGTAGAGTATGATGGAATCGGAATCCTATCTCATGGCATTTTATGACGTCATTTTGTTAGTGTTTTCTGTGTCATCATTGTTCAGGTAGCTAAGCATATCCCTGTTCTACCGTTCCCCAGCAACTAGATATAAGAGCTTATCCAATATAGAAAATAGTTCTATAGAATGTCCACCCTTTACTCTGTGCTACGATCGATTCCCGTGTAAAGAGATATTTACCCACCCTAAGGCTGTGTACGTTGTTGATTGTTATTTTTGGATTATTTATGGAAGTGTCATGTTGTCTATCCAGAATATTGCATTATACCTTTGTAATTTGAATTCATATTACAAATGTGATAGCTATTTGTGCAGGAAAAATGTTACAGATGAAAAAATACCATGTTTTTATGCAATAACTTACATTTTTTAAAAAATCTATTATTATCGGTCCTTTTTGTAATGGTATATTGTCACGACATATTACTTCCTTGATCAAAGTGTTATAGTGTTGACCGGCTCTGGTCTGAAAAAGGAGAGGCTCTTGTCGATACATTTTGTCTAATCCATCTTGAAGAAAACATACACTATCTGTTAAAAGAATTTCTTTCATCTGAAATAGTGCAAAAGATTAGAAATAAATACATTAGTCAAGATTACTGAATACATCTATATATTAAGGTTCTGGAGAGTTATTTCGGAACACAATCTATAGTTTGTAGATCATTGTCTTTGCTCTTTTTCGAGGGCTCGGGCGGCTCAATGAGTAAGGTAGTTGGATTACCTAGCAATTCATACAATCCTATCACCAATACGGCGTGCGTTCGCGCCCGGCTTTGTAAATTACAAAAAGGGTGCACTCGACTCGCAGCCACAAGTGATAAAGTATACTAATTGCTTGCCCATGGTCGATGGTTCTCTCCGGGTACTCCAGCTTCTTCCACCACCAAAGCTGGTCGCCATGATATAGCTGAAATATTGCTAAAAGTGGCGTTAAACACCAAAAATCGAAATTGAATCGAATCTTTTTCGTTTGGCCATTGTATTGTTTGTTCTTCGACTAGCGGCTTCTTATTACGTTTTTGATATCTTTAAACCTTTCCTGTGAGGCCCACATTGCACGCGATTATACGGTAGCTGAGTTAACATATATCTATGCAATAAGTGACTATCGACACTAACGGTTGACAGTTCGATTCCCGTCCGTGTGGAGTTGTACTCGATACAAATTAATATTTGGTCATTTGCTATCTTAAACATCTATAATTTATATTTTTATTCATTATAGTTGTACAAATCATTTCATTTATTGCTTCAATGTAAATTGAATGTTGAAATTGTACTATATTTTGTTGTGGGGTCCGTCGTAACCGTGATCGTATGTTGGATTACTAACTACATGTGTAATAAGTGCCTATCACCACTTAAGTTGTTGGAGAGGTGTACTCGATACAACATTATGTGATAAAGTTTGTCAGTGACTTGCGACAGATCGATGGTTTTTTTTTCAGGTATTGCTGTTTCCTTTACCAATAAAACTGACCGCCACAATATGGCGTAAATAAAGTGGCGTTAAACACAATACACCAAACCAATATTTTGTTGATGTCCATATTCGGTCGTAAAAATTCAAAAATATCTTCCTGTGCCTTCATATGCTGTCTGAAGCATGTATATTTTCATTTTGTGCTGGAGGGCCTGGGTGGCTCAATGAGTTAGATAGTTGGATTACACAACAACTCATACAAGCCTATCACCAATACGACGTGGGTTCGCGCATGGCTTTGTACATTACAAAAGAGGGTGCACTAGATTCGCAACCACTAGTAGTAAAGTTTATCAGTTGCTTGTCCATGGTCGATGGTTCTCTCCTGGGTACTCCGGCTTCTTCCACCAATAAAACTGGTCGCCATGATATAGCTAAAATATTGCTGAAAGTGACATTAAACACAATAAATCAAATCAAATCATTTTGTGCTGTCAACTTTAATTCGCTAGGACGATGCACGTATCATTCATATAATAATTCTACATTTAGAATAATAAATTATTCCAATTGATATTTATTTGTGTGGTTGGTGATTGGTTTGATCCTTTGTTCGATTGTAATTTGCATTCAGTATCTCTTGTTGCGATGTTGGGTGGTAATTATGATTGGTTTTATTGCCTATTTAGGGTTATGGTTATGTCGTTTAATGCCACTTTCAACAATAGTTCAGTGGCGATCACTTTTTTCCGCGGAGGAGAGCCGAGTACCCGGAGAAAATCACATATTTTCCTCAAATCATTGCCAAACTTTATCACATAACACCTCCCCATGAGTGGGATTTGAACTCACAACTTTAGTGGTGATAGTCACTGATTCCATGGGTAGTTGTTAAACCAACTGCAATACGATTAAGGCCACGATGGTCTCGACGCTTTAAGAACTGTATACAGTGGAACCTATCTAATCTGACACACCAAGGGGTCAGGGAAATGTGTAGGATTGTACAGGATTTCGGAATACTCAGGTTTTATTTTAGTTAACAGAAATACTTTGGGACCATAAAATTTTGTCAGATTTCACAAGATGTCGGACAACCCAAGTGTCGGGTTCCACTGTATATAGTATATGAATAATTTTTTAAAATGTCAGCATTCGATTTAAATGTAGATACTTACAGTAAAAGATGGAATTCCGTTCTCATATCTATTTTTCCTATTCCAACTCTCCAGAAAACCGGCCAATCCATGGTTATTTCTGTCTATAAGCTGAAAACCCGTGATTCTTACTCCACCGTAAATAAAATTGGTCATACCGAAAGACTGGATATCCTTAAAATATGGGGAAAAAAGACAACTGGTATTTAAACATGTAAAAATACAGTTGAATCTCGTTATGTCAAACTCGGTTTACTCGGTATTTCGGTTAAGTCGAAATTTTTCTGAAGTTCCGTTTTAAACTTAGTACTTTTCAACTTAATTTGCTCCTCTTATCTCAAATTGTGTATGTGAAATTGTGCTGCTTTAGTTATTTATGGATTTGTTGTTTTCTGGAACTATTTGTACAGCACAAATATGCAAGTGATAACTTCTTTAAATGGGTACACGGACAAATTTCATTTCATAAAAAAAAGTGAAAATGTAGCGAATAACAAAAAATAGCTGTAATCATTGGTGCATTTAGTTTTCCGAGAATAAAATTATATGTTTTCAAGGTTAATCACAACTCATTTTCTGCCCATTAGTGTCTAATGAGATCAAATCCGGAGAGCAATGGAAGTGTTTACCTCTAATTGATGAACATTACGTTCTCCAATGGTATTATTTTATTTGCAAAAAGACATGTGCATGTGCCCTTTCAATAACTTCATTAAGCTTACGTAACTCGTAAAAGTTGAATGACATTGATTAGCTAAATTATTAGCCGTTTATTGGGATAGGGTTAGTGCTGTGGCGTTAAACTTTACTTCAACAATATTTTAGCTATATCATGGCGGTCAATTTCATTGGTGGAGTAAAGCGGAGAAACCCACCTACCTACCGCAAATCACTGACAATTTTTTATCACATAATGTTGTATCGAGTACAGCTCGCCTGTGAGGGATTCGAACTCACATTAGTGGTGATAAGCACCGACTGCATAGGTAGTTATACATTCAAGTAAGCTACGATCACGACCACGACGGGCCGTTTAAGCAAATTAAAAAAAAATGTTTTTTTTATTTTATTTTATACAGTCGAATCTCTAATTTGCATAAGTCGTTACCTGGGATAACTCGAAGTACAAATTACATCAGCAGCATATTGCTTTAAATTCTGGACAATATCGCGTAACACCAGCTGTATTATCCTTACACTAAATATTACTTAGCAATATTACTTACGTCGTGGCCGTGATCGTATGGTAGTTGGATTTAAAACTACATATGCAATCAGTTCCTATCACCAATGATGTTGTGAGTTCGAATCTCGATCAGGGCGAGGTGTACAACATTATTTGATAAAGTTTGTCAGTGACTTGCGACAGGTCAGTGGTTTTCGTCAGGTCCTCCGATTTACCCCACCAATAAAACTGACCGCCGCGATATAGCTGAACTATTGTTGAAATTGGCGTTAAATACCATCAAACAAACAAACAATACTAAAACTTACCATACCACCCAATATATAATGATAGTTATCTCGGTTCATTCCTAGTTCTGTAACCTGTAAAAAAATATAATAAATACATTTATATAGAATATATATTTAGTAAAGCTTAAACTGTGTGAATGTAGAATTATGACACAGTGAAAAATAAATATTATGTTAATAAAAATGTAATTCTAATATATTGTCTGTTATTTGAACTCAATATTCATAAAATAATAGCATAGTTACAGAGAGCATATACTATATTTAAATATGAATATTACAATAAAAATGTGGGAATGATTGTGTTATAGTTTATTCTAATGTAGTTGTTTAATATTCCTGGTTTGTAATTGGACAATGCTGTTATTTTCAAGGTATCAATTCCACGGTTGAAATATCATGAGAATTTTAGCCCATTACCGCTTACGTCATCTTGTCAATAATGTGGTAATGCACATGATTACATTAGAATTGAGATAACTGTATTGTATTTTGAAAATTTCAAGGTATCAATTTTCGATTTGATGGTCGCAAATATCCGTTTACTGGCTCTGTTATCTGTTATCTCCTAAGTAATCTGGAATATTATTAGATTCGATTAATCTAAATGAAATAAATCATTGTTCAAACTTGCATGTACATGTACGTCAATTGTAGGTACAGTAGTGTGGTAGTATTTTGTTTTCTCGCTTCTTTTAGGAGTACATCATGGTATGATATATAGTCATTCCCGGATCTGTTTAATCTACAAATATGTCAAAATCAAACGTTTCTAGATATGAAAAAAATTATTAAAGATGTTATAGGGGTAATCAAAAGCCGTAAATCGAAGAAGGGTAGACAATACAAGAACGGGGTCATTCTAAGAAGAAGGGAAAAAAATAAATCCATAATAAAAAACGAGGAGACATGATGCACTCCGGAAGGCTAGAAGTTCCCATTCCATTTGTAGCGTTCGCGCCGGGCCTTGTAAATTTCAAAAAGGTGCATTAGACACGCCGCCGCAAGTGATAAAGCTTACCACTTGCTTGCCCATGGTCGGTGGTTCACTCCGACTTCCTCCACCACTAAAACTGGTCCCAATGATATAGCTGAACTATTGCTCAAAATGGCGTTAAACACAATAAATCATTCAATCTATTTGTGCCACCCGTCGCGTACTGTTAAGTGACACGAAATCATCAGACATGGAAATCGGATTGAATACAAAACAACGATAAAACCAGAGGCTCCCATGAGCCTGTAATCGCTCACCTGGATCAAAGCTGCTTTCAATAGCAACGCAACTGCACTGTGGCTGGCATTTTGGTGGGAGAGCGCGACTGCAGGACACAATTTTGGAAGAGAACCATCCAATCAATGACTATTCCATCAAAGTTTGTTTCTAATTGAGCTACTGGTTCCAGACAAGATGGTTTTTATGTTAATTTCCCATAGGGTCCTATGTTAAACTAAGTTCAGCTGTGCAGCCATCTATGTCAGAGGGCGGGACCACCAGACACAATTTTGGAAGAGTACCATCCAATGACTATTTTATCAAAGTTTGGTTCCAATTGAGCAACTGGTTCCAGACAAGAATATTTTTATGTGAATTTCCCATAGGGT
>MJUT01016142.1:1220909-1240601 GCA_002080005.1 Gigantidas platifrons | reverse complement strand
TCGGTTGTGGCAGCCATATTGGTCGCAGGTCTGAAATGCCGGACATAATTTTGGACGGGGGCCACCCAAGGATCATTTCAGCAAGGTTTGGTTGAGATTGGCTCAGTAGTTTCGGAGGAGAATTTTTTTTTAAAATTTCATCCCCCTTTTTTCTAGTTTTAGCTTGGCGGCCGTCTTGGTTGGAAGTCGGGATCACCGGACATATTGTTAGAAGGAGGCCACCCAAGGACCATTCCACCAAAGTTTGGTTACAATTGGCCCAGTGGTTGCTGAGGAGAAGATTAAAATGTGAAATGTTGACGGACGGACGACAAGTTATGGCAATATCTCACATGGCCTAAAGGCAAGGTGAGCTAAAACAAATAGTGAAAGGGATATAGCTGATAAATCACAACTATAATGGACTCGTATTCAACGATTCACACGAAATGCATGATACCAAAGATTATTTGAATATGATACGTACTTTTGTCGCCAAACCAGTTTAATGAAATACAAATGATCGTTCTCAGATAAAAACAGTAATATTCGTATATCCTACGTAAGGTTGAATGTAATATAAAAAAAATCACCATCGGAATAAAAAAGAAGAAAGAAATTTGTACATATACTACAGATGCAAAGACCTAAAGTAATGACTTTATTTCAATAGGGTAGCACAGTTAGCAACAATAAGCTACTCTTCCCTGTGGACCTCAAAGCAATGATAATTAAATATAACAAATACAATTTCATACAGTCATACATCTTCACAACAAAATATCACAATGAAAGATTACAATTAATACAATGTCAGAATGATTCCTTATTTTGTTTTGAAATGAACTAATATGTATATTTCTCTTTTTGCACAGATCGTTAGTAGGTACCTACTATGTATACTGATAATTATCGGACTACAACCAATAGCCATTTACATATCCTAAGGACACAAAAACCTAATGATTTTCTTACTTTATATTGTTTATAAATTACTGATGAGGGGCCGTCGAAAACGTATGGTAATTGAATTTACTAAAAAAAACTATGCAATGAGATACGTTTTGAGTTCGAATCCCGGTCATGACGAAGTGTATTCGATACAACATTATATGATAAAGCTTGTCAGTGACTTGCGGCAGGTCGGTAGACTTCTCACATTTCCTCCACCAATAAAACTGACCACCACGATAAAAAATAAATATCGTTGAAAGTGATGTTAAACACCATAATTCCTAACCCTCAATTATTGGCGACACATTACCTGTTTACTACCATGCAATTAGTGCCTATAGCGGCTGATTTTGTGAGTTCGAATCTCGATCAGGGCGAGATGTACAACATTATGTGATAAAGTTTGTCAGTGACTTGCGATAGGTCGGTGGTTTTCTCCGGGTCCTCCGGTTTCATCAACCAATAAAACAGACTGGCACGATATAACTGAAATATTCTTGAAAGTGGCTTTAAACACCATAAGCCTTACCTTATATTGATAACGTATTACCTGTTTCATGACTAACTCTAAAACAGTCATATTAGACATGTCTACTATAAATATCTTCTCTGACTGTGATATTGGCATCTGATCAAGATGTCTGAGTTGATCGTGACAATCATAGGGATTGTCTAAATGTCGTTGTATTATTTGTAAATGGTCGGATATATTTGTTAAGCTAAACAGTTCAGATACTCTCCAAGGCCATAATGCTGAAATAGAAACAATAAAAATAACTTTGTCGAAAAAAGCGAATGCATTTATACTCGACAACCCCCCACCCCACCCTGTCAAACGGGGAGGCGTTGAGCAGATCTGTGGGTTATGCCCCAGGGTCAGTAATATATCATAAATACTTCAATATGTCATAAATATTTCAATCTATGATAATAAATATAGGTTTGTTTTGATCAGACAGATATTTCATTATCTGTTAACTGGAGCCTTTTATAAATATCATATTTAAACTAACATCATAATATTGAGTGTCTACACCAAGCCAATACTAGTATTTCAGTTTTGACTATTTCAAGTGTACGGTTATTGTAATTGCATTTACTGTTATGAACGCATTCTGTGACAATATTTTATTACTACTCTGCTTCTAACGTGATTAACGATGCAAATTACATATAATTATGCAAATGAGTTTTATCATCCTAATGTATCATTATTATATTAATATACATCCTCTGCTGTGGCCACAAGGGAGATAATCCCGATTGAAATTTGATAATTATGAATAAAGTAGTTTGTTAATTGACACAAATGTTTCATCATTGTATTTTGTCTCAACGTTAATTATCAACACCAGTAAACATTTACTTATCTTATATTGGACCATAATTCTAACATGACCGCTTACACTCAGGTAGAAACTATAGGTTTCAACACTAATAGCATGAACGTCAAATAGTTGAATGATTCCAGATTAGTCTTAAGGAGTCCACATATCAACGTTGAAGAAGTGATTCGAAAAAAATAAGTCAAACAGTAATGGTCGACAATATAACTAACCACAATAATATAAACAACTGCTCAAATTTAGTGTCCGTAATCCATTAGTGGTTCTACCTGCCTATTTCCATTAACAAATATTACAACTAAAATTGCGTGTTCGATTACTACTCAGTAGTTTTCATCTGGTTTATTTCAACTGAGTACCTACGATATAGCTGCAATATTGTAGGGAATGTCACAAATAAAAACGTTAGATAGACCTTAAGGTGCAATCAAGAATGGGCAATACATGGATACAGGCAATATCAGGCACAATACACAGAACGAAGACATACACAATTGAACACAACACAGAAAGACTCCCGCCGTGTCACTAATAGTCAAGTCATTAAAACGCTTGCCTGTGACAGAGGAAAGAAATCGTCTACGTAAAAGTGAGAAAGATCAATTGTCATTTGAAAAATGCATATTTTGTATCGGTCAATCGTAGAACTTTTGTAGCAATAACCCCAACTTTAGAACAACGTAGCCCTGTTTGTGTAGTTTTCGTGTCAGCATCTGATCTCTCTAGAAAATCAATGTACTGGACATCAACCCTCGAAGTAACCGTCTCAACACAGTAATGTATTTACAACATTGTTGTCAATAATAACAAAAATTCAGTGCATGTATGTGTGTATGTACATGTAAGAATAAAGTGGTTAATTGATATTGTGTCATACACGGATATGTTACTCTTGCTTTAAGTACTTCCCGGTACTTTCCTCATTCATGACTTCTAACGGGAGCACCACGACAGGTGCCACTAGTAGAACATAAAGTGCTTACACTTCCGGAGCACTTGAGTTCAGCCCAGTCTAGTGAGATTCGTGTTGGAGCACTTGAGTTCAGCCCAGTCTAGTGAGATTCGTGTTGGAGCACTTGAGTTCAGCCCAGTCTAGTGAGATTCGTGTTGGAGCACTTGAGTTCAGCCCAGTCTAGTGAGATTCGTGTTGGAGCACTTGAGTTCAGCCCAGTCTAGTGAGATTCGTGTTGGAGCACTTGAGTTCAGCCCAGTCTAGTGAGATTCGTGTTGGAGCACTTGAGTTCAGCCCAGTCTAGTGAGATTCGTGTTGGAGCACTTGAGTTCAGCCCAGTCTAGTGAGATTCGTTTTGCTACATCGTTAGTTGTCTGTATAGTGTTTTATAGATAGTTTGTCCTTTTTCTTTTAGCCATTGTGTTGTCTGTCCATCGATTTATAGATTCTGATTACCTATTTGGCATCTTCAAGCTATTCTTACAATTATATATAACAGTTTATGTAACCCAATATATTTTTAAGTATATTTATCACAATTTGTTAAACATTAACCCTACGCGGGGTTACTTTATCGTCATCCTTCTTGAAATGCAGATATAAAATCGACAATAACAACAATTATCTAGAAGAAATGTATTCGATGTTAGCTTCTATCACATTATTATTTCCGTTGTATATTTCTATGGCATCAGATAATTCGAATAAACCTCACGATTTATTGTTCAATGTGAGTCCGGAAAACAAATTTACGTTGAATTAAGCAAAAACAGTGATTTTTGCGTGTGTAATGTCGTCACTTATCTAAATATAGAAACGTGTACATCCTATTCATGTGAATATAATTATTTTACTGGATTGTTTTAATATATACAAAAATAATACTTACGATCATTTTCATCATGAAGATAAAATACTGTCCGCCATTTATGATATTTTACAAAATCTACAATAGCTGGTATGTATGAGGGTGTGATATGGAGAAGGTATTTGTAGTCCTCCTTCGGAATCTTTCGGACATCATTATAAATTATTACAGGAACTTGCATAGCTTTGCCGTAGGACTCAATGGCGTCATATGACTGTATATCGGCAGCTCCGATAATTGTGAAAACTGTTTCTCTTAATAATGAACAAACTGTAAAAGATTTTTTTTTAAATGATATAGACATTTGCAATCTTTTAAAACATACATTAAAATCATATTTCAGATGGGGGGCTCTTCGTTTCCTCCACCAATAAAACTGACCGCCACGATATATTGAAAGTGGCGTAACACACCATAACTCAAGGCCCCATATTTCAGACATTCTGCATGTCAGCCTTTCAGTATATCAATTTACTGTAAAACTGTCTCGGAGGTAGAGTTCCAGTATGTGATTACTGTTTATAATTAGCATGTCTCTACATGTCATTTGTTGGTTCTCCAGTAAGTCTGTAATATGTTATTACAGCTTTTAACAGTTTGTCTATCACTAATTTGGCCGTGAAAAAAAGACAGATGGATTCTTTAATTTTTATGCAGTTACAACTCTTTACGTGCGTAAGGGATCGTCTCAAAATGTGACAGTTTTTTTCAAATGAAGTTAGTTTCATTTGGCTCAGACCACCCACCCACCCCCTCCAAATGAAAGTGTGGAACACCGAATTCAATTTTATGCCGTTTTTAAGTGCATTTTTAAAGATTTATTGACAAAACTCAATGTGCGGTTTTGGTTTTTTTTCCAAACGTGACAGCTGAAAACCACACACCTACCAAACGAAACTAACTTCGTTTGAAAAAATCGGTCACATTTTGAGACGATCCCTAAGACGTGCGAAGTTGGGTTAATGTTATGGTGTTTAACGCCACTTTCAACAATATCTCAGTTATATCGTGGAGCTCAGTTTTGTTGGTGGAGGAAACCGGAGAACCCACAGAAAATCACCGACATGTCGCAAGTCACATATATAGAGTACATCTCGCCATGAGCAACTTTAGTCGTGGCAGGCACTGGATACATAGGTAGATGTAAATCTAACTACCATACGATCAAGACCACGACGGACCCGAATGAAGTTGGTAAGTTATCACATGGTTCACATGGTGTATGCGCACGTACACCAGATCTTTCCTAGACATTTTTTTATCTCGAATTCAAATATTCTGTATTATTATTTGAAAGTGAAACCTAATATTATGCTTTGATTCTTTCAGATCTTGTCTGACTTGAAATAATATAGGCAATGTTTATTTCCTAATTCATTTACTGAATAGAAGAAATGTACATGCATAATTAATAAAACAAAATATTTGATCACGTAAAACTATATTTTTATCACAACAGTACTTGAAATATTATAGGCAATGTTTATTTCCAAATTCATTTACTGAATATAAGAAAAGTTTGAAGATGCCAAAGATAAGAAATGTGCATGAATAATTTTATAAAAAAAAATAGTTGATCGTGTAAAACTATATTTTTATCACAACAGTACAAAAGATGCCATTTATTTCCCCTATGTTTATACAATAAAGACACGGGTTTTGATTTAACAACATACATATCATTGCTGATTTCCTTAGAGTATCTAGAATCTAATTTCATCAAATTGATTGCAATTTTATTCATCTCTAAGAATTATTGGTCGAACTAATCAGACTGTTTCGACATATTCGTTCAAAATTGCTACCTTGCCAATAGATCAGTGTTTTCTGACAAATGTAATTTTGTGGAAAGACTGAAATTATTTACATCTTGAAGACTTCTAAGCGATGTAAGACACTGTTGTCTATCTAGAAAACTGATGATGATCTCCAGTGATATATGTACTACATTGGTTTATTATTACCAGATGGTTAATGATTCGAGACAACATCTTACTGAAGACAGACAAATTCAACTTGGGAATATGATAACATTATTGCATCCAAAATAGACCAATATGGCCCGTCCTATGGATCTGGTTACATAAAAATATAAATATTGGCCGAAAGGCAATATCTCGTTACTCCGACAAACATACACATGTACTTTTATGATTCCCATATTTGCATCTAACCAGTATACATCGACCACATGGCCATATTTGCTTATCAACGTATGTTAATATCCATGCATAAACACAAAATTTCGTCATTTTTTACTTCCGGTCGCTTCTTGTTCTATTTCTGTCGAAATGTCGAAAACCATAAATAGTTCTACTCGCAAGACGTTGATTTCTTACAATACATAATGTTCGCGAATAGGATTAGGTGCTAGTGGGAGTAAAAGAAAGATGACCGCCTTTTCTATGTTAAGGTGGTACCTAACACTACAGGGAGATAACTCTTTAAAATCAGTTGAATGTTTTAATCATATGATGTTTGTATGCAGATTTCAAGCATCTCGGTGATCAAAATCACAGAGAGAAAATCTGTTATGTGGCTATTGAATTGATAGCTCTGAGTCTGTTCATGGTTGGAATTTGTTAAAATTTTGATATTAATTACAGTGGATATATTCAAACACACTGCCAAAAAAATAAGAAAACTAAACAAGCAGATCAAATTTTACCTGAAGTGTATGGTACCACCTTAATTTACTATTTAGTACTGCATATCACCCCACTGTTAGATAACATTCAATTTCAATAATAATACAATGTAATGCTTGGTCATTCGAATTCATAAACTAAAAAGAGTTGATCGTTCATATTCATAATTTAAATCTCAATAGTTTGTCTGACCCAGAACTGTTAATGAAATCGAATACTGAAACTATTATCAAGGAGATATAATCCAGATGGGCTTAACAATTCATCTTAGCTAACTTTCAGAAAAGTTTGAAGAGTAATAAGAAGTCGTACATAGCAGAATATAACATGCACTTGCCACAAGAACAGCGACGAAAAGACTAGCAATGGTCGACACAAAACTAAATATTGAATAAGACGAACTCCACTAAATACCGGGATGAACTCGTGTGTTCCGGAAAGGTAATCAGTTCCTGGTAAACGATACGAACATAACCTGTAGGAAATAGGGAAGTTTTATATTTAAATATTTTCAGTAATGTCCATGACTACAATTGTTATGTACACGGTTTTATAGTGATATTTTAATATTAATATTAGGATCAAGGGTGGTCGAGTGGTTGTAGTTGATTTTGGCTACAAGCCGAACACCGTAGACGCATATTCGGGCATCGATCCTCGACTACATTGTTAATTGTAGCTTCCAGACATCTACCCAGGCATTGTCCAGGTCAGTTCGACATATATGTAGCTGTCCGATCTTGCCACCGCCATTGACCCTCGTAGTCAGAATATAGATGTGGTTTAGGTGTATGGTGCTTAACGCCCTTTTAGAATATGGATGTGAAATTACTGACAGTGTCAATAAACATCAGTAACGCTATGACTAGACCCAGATATGTATTTTGACTATTTTTATTGTCAGTCCCTCCTTGAATTACGACTTTTGATTACTTCATTGCTATATTCAGTCTTTTCGTATGACTATTTTCATATCAGACTGATCAATATATAGTTACAATGTAAAAGCTGGTAATGTAAATAGAATATTTACGGTAGATGAATTTCTACGACTCGTTAATCACAATGTTTGATTGAGCTATTGGATACTTCCTATTACACAATTATAACCACATAAAAGATGGACAGTAGAAATAAATCCAATAATATTGATTATTATCTGGTGTATAAGTCAGAACCCATCTTAAATGTTCTGGGAGTATATTCTTAATTGTATTATTACAATTCACTTGTGGACATAAATCTACTAGCAACATGTGTGTTATAAAACAGAGTAATAATATTTATACCGATACATGTAACAAGTTTCCTTTATGTAGAAGACAAATATATAGTTTACTAGTTTGACTTATAGATAATGTTATTAATAGAATTTGAATTAATTTGCTAGCATGAAAACAAATTTGACACAGTGATGGTGAACAATTCCTCTAATACCAATAAAGCATACAACCATATATTGTAAGACATAATAGTGTCCTGTGAAATTGTGTCCGGTTATGTTGTATTTGTAATGAAAAACCTTACACAGACCGAACGAAGTCATCGTTGTGCTTTATTCCGTCCTTGGACTTTATCATAGGAGACAACTGTAAGAGCGGACACTGTTTAATGTTACAATATCACATGCAATCGTTGAACACAAACGAAAAACCACAACATTTAACGATGGTAATTTCGGTACTGGATTGGGACACCAACAAATATGTTAATTTTAATTCCAGCGAGGATACATATATTAAAACACAAGTCATAACAAATTTCATAAATATATTCATGAATAGTCAACAATTAACACTTTAAATTATGTGTTAATCGAGACGAACACCATATGTTTCACTACTAATTAAATAATGCCATTCCTACCCGTGTCCATTTTACGCCTACATTTTTCTCTACAAAGCACGTCTTTTTGCACCACACATTTTGAATGGTTGCCTCTATCGCTGGCTGCATCCAATTACAGTCATGGGCAAGAGTCGGGTCGTAACCCTTGTATAGGAAACACGTTCGAAGCAAACATTTTATTAAGATATTAAATATAGTTATCAATACCATAAGGTGATCATACGCTCATTTAATACCTGTTGATCTACCTTATGGTTATTTATGGCCACCTTCCATGAATTTACTTAGAACAGCTTTTACCGTTTTACCGGAGTATTCGGTGGTAATATTTGTCGTACGCTACAGATAAACCTGATCTTAGAACGCCGAATCGTCAACGTGCTTCACAGTAGTCGAAATCACAAGCCTTCGAGGTGATGAAGACTAATTGTCTAGGCACTCCGGAAATTGCACAAGTTACAAAAATAGCTTAGGACAACAGAAATAAACTGCGATCTTCTAGTCGTTCATCGGGATGCCAAAAATACAGTGAGATCGATGGCCTCTAAATGATGTACTCTGATATTTACTATTACATATTCATTTCTACCAGCATTGCCATAGAAGAGATTGTTTAATTAATTTTGATCCTGTCTGTTATATCTGTATCAATGTTGGTTGTTAACCTTATGTCACATCAGATTTCACGTTAATCTATGTAGTAAGTATGAACTATACAACTGTACAGAGACCATCAACGTCAGACATGTTTGCTATTTTTAACGTGCGTCTTAGGGCAATTAATTCGGTTTACGAAATATATTTAGTTTGGCATTTTGTTTAAAATAAAATAAAAATCAAATAATACAAATACGACCTCCTATATTCCTGGTTAAGATTTGGTACATGCGCTTAAAAGGAAGAAGAGTCTGTATTTAATATGTAACAAAATCTAATATATCTAGTGATGAAACAAATTGTGATACACAGAAACGAACAACAGATAAAACGACTGTTGACTGCCATTGGGAAAGTATGGAAAGTGGGTCGGACGAAAACAAAGTCTCTTGTAGTTGCTTCATAACGTCAATTGTTATTACAAATCTACAGTACTGTAACGTGCAGGGAATGTGGCACTCTCCAAACACATTACCCACTGTGGTCCACTACAGGTTTTAGAGGGGTACAACGTATCATGCACCTGAAGACGGACTAGGCAGCTATGTGGATTACGACTAGGCGGCTCTGTGGATTGAACACTGGCAAACGTCACCAGTACCAGTTATTTGTACGAAAAGAGTACTTTTGTGAAGAATTTTAAGTTCAAATCGCCTTTACTAATTGAGCGCGTCTTAGTACAGTAGCAATTAATTGACTAAAATGGAATGCCAGACTGCTTCCACGCCTTTGTTTCCCTTTTCAAACATAAAATATGATTGTTTTAACCTCCCACCCACTAAACAATATATATAATGAAAGGTACTGCAGAGTTAATGGATCTAGTCAGCTTTGTTAAATGATTTAAGGCAATTAAGATATTTCACGGTACATTTCAATAAAAAAACTACGTCTATACAATTTCTATCATTGTCCATATAGCAACAATATGCGGTACAAGGTAGAAGGTTATGCTTTGAAACCAAATGACCTCCACTTTCCAGTTCTGACGTCAAGCTTGCCTCCTCCCACTTTCGGGTCCACTCCTAGGCCCCCGATAAAATGAATGATTCATCGCTTGCTAGTATGAGGTCATGGCATATATATTTGCCAACGTGCAAAACTTATAATATATATAATTCAATTTATTTTTAAGCTGTAAAAATACAAGAATACAAAGATGTACTTTTTAACAGTTAACATTTAGACCGTTATTTAAAGGGTCTTACAATAATGAACATCTATACTTATGACAGTAGTTATTGGAAGTCAATGTACATATATGCATTATATATTATCTTAAATAAACTTCATCCGGGTACTCCCAGTTGCTTCCACCAATAAATTTGACGGCCACGATATAACTGTAATATTGTTGAAAGGTGCGTCAAACATCAAAATCCTACCCCTCCACTTAATACAGTCTAGAGAAAACTGAAGGGGCAATCAAGAATGTACGATCCAGAAACACTGGCAACATTGGATACACAATATACAAGACGAAGACAAACACAAAAACACAACACAGAAAACTAAAAAATGAGTACCATGGTCCCCACTAAAAACCGGAAATGAACCCATGTGCTCGCGAAGAGTAGGCAGTTCCTGCCTCTTATAAAACACCCGACATATTACTCATATAGTCAAAACGTGTTGGACATCACGCAAACAAACATAAATAAGACATGATCCCCCCTACAAACAAACAACCAAACATCGTTTGTTTGCGGAACACTTAGCGGACATCCCATCACGGAACCAAGAACGTAAAGACATACGATAGGACAAAATGTGGAACATCATAAAAGCTCATGTCCTGTTGTGTATAACCAGTGGTGTATATTCTAAATACTGTGTTGATTGTGCTGCGTAGTAAACGACTACATTGCATTTCACAACATTTTTTCAAAGCATTTCAAAACATAATATGGCAAAAGTTATAAGTTATACTAGTTTGATTTCTACATTTCTACCTGCAGCAATCGACAATTACATCAAGTGAAAATATTGACATAGTTCAACTAACAAAATTCATTACGTTCATTTTTACAGGCCATGCGAGACATTTTTAGACAGATAGGAAAACAATACACAATACCGTTAAATTGTATTTTTCAATTTGCAACATGCATTATGACAATTGATGACAATGTAATATTTTCTTGACACAGACGTCTGTGTTTTCCCAGCGTCGTACGACTTCGGTAATTCTAACCCTGTCGCACTGAAATTTGAATAATCACATGCTATTAAATGATCAATATGCTGCTGTCGAAAGGCGTCTCCAGAGGTATCACGATACCAGCTTTTGTAGAAGTGGCTTTAATCAAATGTAGGTATTAATAATATCAAAAGATGGGATACTTGTAAGATCTAGATCGCAGTACCTATAACAGAGTTAATACATTTGATTTCTCTACCTTATATGCCACCATTCTGTATTAAAATGTAGACCCAAAGAATTGATTCGGTGTTGCTTCTCAAACAGGAACGGAGACCGAACAGTATTAAGTATTTGGTTTTTGATAGAGATAAGCAGTAATTTGTCAAAAGCCACACAGATTCTAGTAATACATTTCAACAGGACGACATCATTCAAACGTTGGATTTTTTAGTTTAAGCAATATGTATTCGAGAAAACACAATTGATACATAATATATAGTGATTACAGAATGTGAATTTGGAAACAAGCTGAAAGCTTATGTTAATTCGTCTCCAAGAATATTTATATAATTATCACATTGTATGAATATGGTATGCTTAAGAATATTATTAATAAATTTGTTGGAAATATAACGTGTTTTGCTGCTACTTCTTATTTCGACTCCATGTTTTGTAACACTGTGTCCATTTATTGATTCCGATAACCAGATAGCTGTATTTAAAATAAAAAGCTATATAGGAAAGGTGCGTTTGATTGCCTTTCACATAATTTACAGAACTGGTATTTAAGTAAAAATAACTTTTAAGATTTGCCATCTTAAACACACTGCTAAAGATAATTATGATGGAAACAATTAATTACAGATGTAGATTTGAAATAATTTATATTAATTAAAACGTATATATTCAATTGAGTGCGCATAGCGTGCTTTTAGAATAACCTGCATCAGCTGCGCAATTAAGTTAGCAATAAACAGTAACTACAAAATTACTTTAACATACCTAAATACGTTGTGATTGGCAACAAATTAATTGTCACAACGCTAAAAGAAAGTTGCAACACTAATGTTTTAGCTGTAGCAACTCATTTGTAACTAGCAATACTAATAATGGTTACACTTAAATCCAAACAATTTAATGTCACATTCAGACCTTCCTTATTCACAAATATGAAGTTGATTATCAACACTAAGCAGTTTGAGCGTATCCAAGGTTGCGGGCGTGTGAAATCTTTTGATATACACATCTAAGTGCTGTCCTTAATTGGTCAATGTCCAGTTACTAGTATGTATACTATAGAAGTATTTATCCACCAAGGGAGTTCATGATCTTTTATCTAAAAAAATAATAGGTTATTGTCCTGTGTAAAGCTGTTGGAGGGCTTAATGTGTTTTGTGACGCATTCAAGAAGAAAATGATATAATAGTAATTTTGTTTTTATTAATTTTATCAATGTGCCCCATCGAGGATATAGTCATTGTAATGGCGTTGATGGAGATATGAAATATTCAACATGTTTGTTCTGTTTTAGAAATCAAGTGTTAAAACTTATCTACTTGGAACACTTAGGAACGTTCTGGTTGGTCAGTTGACGGTAATTCTACACGATAAAATGATTCATGCCTTCATGAAAATTTAAACTAAGTAAACATTAAAACAATTAACAAAGTGTATTATATCAAAGATAAAGGTATTTGGATGTTGCGTTGCTCAGGCTGATAATTTCAGAATGTGATACTCATCAACATTTGATCAGAAAATGAAATTATATAAAACCAAATCAATAAGTTTTGGAAGACAGTGAATAGAAGCTTATCCCCTAAGGAAACAACACGTTAAATATATATTGTGATTCCGTATTATCTGGTTGATTAGTTTACCAACCCTTATTGTTGATATAAAATCTAGATGGAATTCTATAGTGTCAAAAGATTATTAGATAGTTATTGTTCAAATCGATTTAAGCGGTAACAAAGAGAACAATACTGAGAAAACAGGCTGTTTTTACTGGCGTATGTCTTGATAGCATAATACGTTACAGGGCAATATATATGTCATCTGTCCATTATTTAACTGATGTTATGATGACGTGACAGTTCGTCCTGTACAATAGAATGTCAAAGCACATAACTTCAACATATGAACTCATGTTGATGCTAATATTCGTCAATAATGTGAAATATGTCAAATAATTATAAAAAAAAAAAGTGTTGAAATATAATTTTATTGAAAAGCTTGAAGACACCTACATGCAAGTTGTAATCAGAACATTAAATCGAAGGACAGACAAAATAATGACCAAAAAAAAAAGACAAACAATTACCTCAAAAACACTACACAGAAAACTACAGATCAAGCAACACGAACTCCATTAAAACCAGGAAGTGAACTCAGGTGCTTCGAAAGAGTAAACAGTTCTTGCTTCACTAGTGGCACCCGGCGTGTTACTTTTGCTACAAACCCTGTGATAAGTCATAAATGAGGAAAGGATCGATAGCTATGAAATACGGCTCATATATTCATTATAAAAGCATATGCAGGCGCATTATCTACACGGGAATTCTTTTACTTTCCATTTCAATTTGTGTAATAGTCAGGGTTATGCTGTTTAACGACACCTTCAACAATGTTTCAGTTATATCGTTCAATTTGTGCCATACAATATATCACAAAGCAAACTGTTACTGTTAGTCATAGTATGGCAATCTCGCGAGCATTTTTGAGAACATATATATTTCGACTTTTTATATAAATACGTGACAATAATATAGAAACCTATTAACACAGACGCTTGAGGAAAGAATCCAACACCTTTTTTGAAATTTAATTCGATTTGTTTTTATCTTAAGGTGGTACCTAACACTACAGGGAGGTAACTCTATTCTAAGGTACCGGGATCAGTGAAGTGTTTTAAAAGTTCGCTTCAATTGCAAGCGTTTAGCTGACACAGATGTACAATGTTTACAAAACGGACGCTGTGCTGATGGGACGTAATGATTGTTTTACACTTTTAGTGTCTCTAATAAATAGTATTAAAATTTACTGATAATATCTAGTATAAAAAAAATGATAACGGTGGGTAGAGATAGGTGTCATCGTGGTTACTTTATGGCAAACAAGACAAAAAACCAACGATCTTCATTTTTCAAAAAAATTAAATAGTGAACGGAAAACCACATTTTTTTTCTAGACCCAAAATTACATGACAACAACCTCTAAACAGAGCCATGTACACATAATCTGCTTGATATTGGTTCAGAAATAACAATAGACGAAAATGATATGCATGTCAGCAATGGATGGAACGAGGGTAGACACGTTGTGGAATTAGATGCTAGATGTAATGACAAGGGAGATGTACTGCTGTTGGTGTAACTTGTTATTACATTTATCCAATACAGTTGGTGAGAGGTAAAAAAAAAAGGTCATCAACTACAATACAATTGAGATTTTTTTTCGCAGATATTTTTATACAAAAATATAATAATCTCACTGTCTACATTTTACCCCAAATACTCTGTCAACTAAGGTTCCAAAAAGGGAGGGGCATTTTACACTAACATATGTAGTTTAGCCCAGAGTTCTATGGTACTGTGGTAGTTATAGCCTTTGTTTAATTAAACACAAACTTGTATGTAGGAAGAAAGGGAAAAAATTATCAGATGAGCTCCCAGAAAAATACAATGAAAATCTGTTCAACGTATTTTTAAGAATCAAAGGGAGATTACTTTGGTACCGTGGTAGTCGCTTGTTATTCCAGTACATTCTATTATTACTTTCAACTTCACTCATTAAATGTAATATAATGAAATAAGTTACTATTCATATAAGATGATGACATTATTAGGAGATAAAGATAGTTATTCAGCTATCATGGAATCAAATGGACTTAAAATGGTGGGGGTTTTTTTTTAAATAGGGGGGATGACAAAGAATGTCGGTTGTCCTTTTGGTCGGTTGAAAAATTCTGAAACTTAGACAGTGTTACCTAATATTGGTCTTCAAATTACATAAGGATTTTAGAAGAAAATGAACGACACAATTTTTAGATATCATTGTTTTCTTAAAAAAAAAGGTTTTTAGGATGATTTTTTTTTCTGGTGGGATTTTTTTTTGGCGTAAAATCGTGATTTTTCACACGAAATACCAAAACAAAATTTGCGTCTCGCTCCGCTCGGCGCGATTATTTTAAATGCTTCCCCCTAACTTCAAATCCTGGATCCGCCCCTGATAATGGAATCAGTTAATATTCATATAAGATAGTCACAATAAGGAGATAAAGATAGAGTTATCCAACAAAATGCACTCAATGGTGCTTTTTGTAAAAAGGGGGAGGGGTGAAAAAGTTCGCCGGTTCTCTGTTTCGGTTGGTTGAAAAATTCTGAAACTTAAACAGTGTTACCTAGAATTGTTCTTTATATTGTATGAGTTTTTTTAGAAAAATTAAACGACACATTTTTTCTATAATTATGACTATTTAAAAAAAAAAAATTGTCGTTGTATTTTACGGCATTTCTTGGTAAAATATTATATTTTTCATCTAAAAAATTTGCTAATTAAAAAAATATCCATAATTTTCGTGTTAATTAGCTGGAACTGGTATCACACTTTCAAAATAAGCTTAACTATTTAGTAAATTATTTCTTTTACCTCCCAAAAAAGGAAAATCAAGCATTAACTAGCATTATTGTCATCTACGGCTATACCTTCGATTTAAGGGGGAATTTAAAATGGAAGTGCGTAGAATCCCTTGGTTAAAATCTTTTGATTTTTTAATATTTGTTAGGTAATATCGTAATGTTTCACACACAAAAAAATCTAAAAAATTAAACGACAGTAAAATTTTGGGTCAGGTGCTGGGTACCACCTTAAGCAATTAATAATGGTCAACATGTTACCAAAGGGTCAATAAGAAGCCGTAATTCGAAAGAGGACGGACAATGCAATGGTCAAGAGAAAAAGGACAAACGATGATCTACAAAACACTACACAATACACTAAAGATCGAGCACCACGAAGCCTACTAAAGTAGGTAGTGATCTCGGGTGCTCCGGAAGGGTTTACAGTTCCTGCTCCACATTTTGTCGACTAATATAATGTTAAGGGATTTTTAGTGGACTACAAAATTGCAACAGATGTGCCGGAATATAGGTATTTTGTGTATAACAACTCCAATACTTTATAATAAACAAATATCGTCTATTTTGCATTCATGTTAAATGGATTCGTGTAAAATGAGTACTTACATTTACACGTGATATCTACATACTTAGTGTTAGTGTTCTGATGTTTAAGAAGAGTTTGAAGATACCAAAGGGGCAATCAGAATCCGTATATCGAAGAGGAATAGACAACACAATGTCCAAAAGGACAAACAACGATCTACAAAACATACATATAAAACTAAAGATCGAGTAACACGAACTCCACTAAAAATCGGGGGTGACTTCAGGTGCTCCGGAAGAGTAAGCAGTTCCTGCTCCACTAGTATAACCCAACTTTTAACAATATTGCAGATACATCGTGGTGGTCAGTTTTGTTAGTGGAGGAAACATGAGTAGTACCTGGATAAAAGCACCGAACAGTCGCAAGTCACTGACAAACTTTATCACGTTAATTCTGTATCAGGTACCCCTCGCCTGAGAGAGATTCGTTTGTGTAAATCTGTTTTTACTCATCCAAGAATATCAGTATTGTTTGTCCTTGTGTGTGTGGAAATCATCTATGAAACTTGTACCTCTGCTTTATCTAGCTTATAATTATAACTTATATTAAAACATATATGAAATAAAAGATGCTACCCCTACAGGAACACCAGTTACCATTCAATGATTCCATTGAAACCTATTTTGTGTTTTTTCTGTATACAGAAAGTCCTTTTTGCAGGGGTGATATGGTGTTTAACGTCACTTTCAACAATATTTCAGTTATATCGTGACAGTCAGTTTTGTTGGTGGAGGAAACCAGAGTACCCGGATAAAACCACCGAACTGTCACAAGTCATCAGCGAGATTTGAACTCCCAAAGGCCCCTTTTAAGACACTAACAAGATTTTCTAACACCGTTGCTGTTCGAGGTATCAACTAGCCGAGTTTCGTAAAGTACAGCAATTAATTCAATAGAATTTGATGAGTTTGTAGTGTTTTCCAGGTTATAAGATAATTAAACCTGTAAGATTTCTAAAATCAAGACTATTTTATATTGAAATTAATAAATGAAATGAGAGCCAGAAAATGATTCAGCATTATGAGAAGATTTGCAATTCAGCGAAAATTCCATTATTTCTGGGGCCGTCGTGCTCGTGATCGCATGGTAGTTGGATTTTATAGTCATTGGTTTGACCCGACCGGGGCTCGAACCCACGACCTTCGGCACTCTAGAGGAGCAGGGTCACCGACGAGGTTGTGTTCTGGTAGAAGAAAATATATAATACATTATTAAATTATGATGTTTTTTGTATTGACAAAAAATGGACATGTATAATATGTTTATAATTTTTTTTACTTTTTTAGAATAAGTAAAAATTTTCGCAATTTATATGTTGTTTGTTTTATTCTGGCAACTGGCCAGATTTTTAGTCTGGAAGGAGGAGGGCATAAATGCAAGCTATTTAAATAGCGAATTTTATGCTAACGAATGGATAGCTTTCTCTTTGTACTTTGTTTTATTTCCTATTTTTACATTGGGCATCACTGACTCCCTCATGGAGTCCCAATAGTTAGATAAGTTTAACGCAATCTGATTGGTAGATATATTTAAGACATCAGCTAATTAATTATTAATTTGTGTCAAAACAACAGTAATTTGTCAGTCATTGGATTTTTAATTTCCCACCCTCCATCCCCATTCTCCACCTGCTTAATTTGTTTTGAATTAAATTACATTGTTAATTCTCTTGTTGTTATATGCATAGGTATATTTGGCTGGGGCCATGTGACCCCTCTTTAAGGCCAAAGATTGATATTGTTAATGATGATGTTTTTTGTATTGACAAAAAATGGACATGTATAATATGTTTATAATTTTTTTTTACTTTTTTAGAATAAGTAAAAATTTTCGCAATTTATATGTTGTTTGTTTTATTCTGGCAATAGTCTGGAAGGAGGAGGGCATAACATACTTTAGAATAAATTAACATACATTCATAAAATTAATTTTATATATGTCATAACAGCATTATTATGAATAAATATAGCAGGCCTTTGTAATCATTTCAGATGAAATTATCAATATTTATTCGATTATTGTTAAACTAAGATTTCCCCGTAAGATGCCTAAATATAACAAATACGTAAGAAAAGGAATAAAAAGAATGTTATCCCACAAGCTATTTTAAAAACTGAATTCTGAGAACTGGGGTTTTTCAATAAAGGACTGACACAGCAGAATTTAGTATGGGGATTTATTGATTGCTACATGGTGTGTTCTTCCTAGTGATTAACGTTTGATTTAAATTATTTAATTTGTCCATAAACAAGAACAGTCTTTTAATATTGCCTAACTTTATTTGAACATTGAATTAATTTCAATGCATTTAAACTTTGTTTCATATGTTTCATTGACTATTTGTATGAATGTTTAATACAAAAACACACATATCTAATGTATTGTCCACGTAACAATTTAAAGGTTATAATTGATAGAAGGTATGAAATGACAGCCGTAACATACCTTTTATGTGTTCATAAAAAATAGCAATATGTGTTGCTTTCCGAAAATCAAAGTGAGAACGGTGTGTGACATTTCACAATCATACTTGATGCGTGATATCAATATCAACATTAAGAAAAACAAAGGGAACAATTTTAATTCTTTAATGGTTGATTGAACAAATTCATTTAAAACTGCACTGAAAATGACAAAATAACGAACTGCAAGTCATCAAGATAAATGCATTACACTTTGTGGGTTCAAGGTACTAGTCTATATGTTTGAATTAATGTCCTGTAACGATAATTATACATAATTATGTACCTACAATGAACGGTTCTGAATTGAATTTGTAAGAGAATATAACCAATTTATATCAGAATAATTTCAAGGATCGTATCATTCCCCCATTCACACGTTACCATAGCATAGCAGCAAATAATTAAATATAAAATCACGAAGTTAAATAATTTATGTACAAAGGTCTAGACACTAACTACAACCAGGTACCCAATAAACATTATACCTGAAACCAAGGTCTAGAAACTAACTACAACCAGATACCCAATAAACAGTATACATGAAACAAAGGTCTAGACACTAACTACAACCAGGTACCCAATAAACAGTATACCTGAAACCAAGGT
>MJUT01016142.1:1153268-1208343 GCA_002080005.1 Gigantidas platifrons | reverse complement strand
TTTTTTTTGTGTCTGTAAAGCAAAAGGAATAATGATTAAGCCTGATGTCTAAAAATCAATTTCTTTTTTAATTAATGATTATATATGAATTATTATCAAGGTGTAAAAGGGTTCAGTACTAATTTATTATGGATGCTAACTTTGCTTGAATGCATGTTAAGTTTTTATATAAAGGGTTGATAGATTTTAAAATTCAGAGTTGCTAAAAGTTGCCTTTCAATATCAAACTTATATATATTTAACAATTTATAATCTGAAATATTGTATTTCAGAATGGAATGTCCAGAGTGGTCATCTGATGATGCGTGGGTCAACACTATAGGTGACCAGATAACTACCCCCATAAGTGACCGAAATCAACAATTGTCTAATGTAAGAGGAAACAATACAAATATTATTATACCAAATGAGAATCAATCCTCTTCTGCACAACATACAGAGAATTAACAGAATCTAGCACAAAGTGAAAATACACAAAACAGAAAAGACACTGGTGATCAACAAGATCTAGAACATGAGCACAATACACCAAATCAACAAGACACTGGTGATCAACAAGATCTAGAACATGAGCACAATACACCGACATGACAAGACACTGGTGATCAACAAGATCTAGAACATGAGCACAATACACCGACACGACAAGACACTGGTGATCAACAAGATCTAGAACATGAGCACAATACACCAAATAAACAAGACACTGGTGATCAACAAGATCTAGAACATGAGCACAATACACCAAATCAACAAGACACTGGTGATCAACAAGATCTAGACCATGAGCACAATATACCAAATCAACAAGACACTGGTTATCAACAAGATTTGGAACATGAGCACAATACACCGACACGACAAGACACTGGTGACCAACAAGATCTAGAACATGAGGACAATACACCGAAGATACCCAGACTTGTAACTGAAAATTAAGAAGCTGGTGTAATTAATAAAGAAGCTGAGCTAGCAAATGATAGCAGTGGTGAAAATATTCCACTTTCCATTCATATATATAAGAAATCAAGTTCCAGTGCCGATTGTGACGATGATGTGGAGTCCGTTATTGACAGTGAAGAGTCGTACAAACTAACCAATAATTCGTCTGACTCAAATCTTTCCGCTGACTTACCCGAAGCAGGAAAAACCAATACAGACACTGAAGATGAAAAATGGAATCTGTCAAACAAACTTCAAAAGCAGTTAATTAAAATAAAAAGAAAAGTTAAAGTGGGACAGAGATTGAAGGAAAAGTGTGTAAATAATGAAACAATTAAGAAGAGAAAAAACGACAGTAAACTTAAAAGGAACAAAACTACCATAAAAGACCATAAAAGGTCAGCAAAAAGGACTCTGTCCCTCTGGAACATGCTGCTAGGATGATGCAACCTTTACAACAAATATCAAACTGTTCAAAAGAGACAATTGACACAACACCATTTTTTCGTATGAATGCAGTAAATGAACATCATTTTATGCAATCTGTGAAAGAAGTTAGTGAACAGCAGGCAGAATACTTCGAACGTGAGCGCAACAGCAGTGAAGAAAAACTAGACGGCTTACTTGCTACAAATGGTCTTGTTCGGAAAGAGGTAGCAGCAGACGGAAACTGTTTTATTTAAGGCTGCTCTGTTGCATGTTCCAAACGTTCGAAATGAGAATGACCTGAGACAGACTTTATGTGAACATATAGATCATGCCCATGAATATATTACCTTCTTTTCAAATACTGATACAAACGAATCATTTGAAGAATATATTATCTGGATACATTTCCGTACCGAAGTGGAAGAATTGAAATGTAATGGAAAATAGACAAACTGTGCAGCTGATATTTTAACTCTGACCAATTCTAATGGGAGTAGAGAGACCATCAAATTACAAAGAAAATATAAAGCAAAACAAGCAATATCTTTGGCAAAGAAAAAAGATCTGTTGTGTCTTTGTAAATCCTATGTCATTCCTGTGGAATATCACGATTTATATAAGGAACTACCAGCAAATGCAAAGGTCGATGACACTCTCCCAAGTCCCAATGCAGAGGAGATTGAACAAGATTCTGACAAGTAGTAAATTCCCTCAAATTTCTGATAGACATTTTAGACATTTCAATAGTTCAGATACTTTTGTAAATTAAAATTAGATTAAATAGAATTAAAAAAAGGATGTTTTGGACATTTAAGATAATTGCCATATTTAAAATAAAAAACATATTCTACATAAGTAAAAAGTTAATGCCAACAAGTTATTATTGTTTGTAGAAAAATCAGTTATCCATTGGCTACAACATTTTGGTGTAAAAGAAACATTAAAAACCAATGTTTATTTCAGGTGCCAAAATGAAAGATCTCTTCTTAACATTTCATGGCATTATTATTGGTATTATTCATTAATTATTTTGAAATGCCAAAAGATGATATTTCGAGATACGATGTTGTGTCTAAAATGTTATCTAAAAATAAATTTGATTTGCTAAATGCAAAAATCAATTATCTTCTGCAAATTGGTTTTTGCACAATAAAGATATTTTTTTAAACATTTTTTTACGAAAGCCACAAAGACTTATTGTTAGTAACATTCCTGATGGACATTTAAGATAATTTTTTCAATCTATTATGTGAATGCAACAACAAAGTATTATCAGTTACGTTGTTTTGGAAAAATTATTTTCAATTAATAAATTTGATTTTGAAATGTCAAAACCAATTGTAATGTTTATGATGCAATAAATTATTTATCTGACTATTTCTGTTTTTAAGGTTTCAGCGTGATGCTGGCAAATCTTTATTTTATAATATAGATGTATTTACGACCAAATAATTGCTTCCATAAATTCTATGGAATAAAAAATCCATGTCGTGAAAAATGTCAATTTTCCAGTTACTTGGTTGTGGCATTAACCCATCGACAAGTTAAAGTTCCGTAAATGGTCAAATTTGCTTACAAATTAAAGTTCAGTAAATGGTCAAATTGACTTACAAGTTAAAGTTCCGTAAATGGTCAAATTTGCTTACAAATTAAAGTTCAGTAAATGGTCAAATTGACTTACAAGTTAAATTTCCGTAAATGGTCAAATTTGCTTTCAAATTAACGTTCAGTAAATGGTCAAATTGACTTACAAGTTAAAGTTCAGTAAATGGTCAAATTTGCTTACAAATTAAAGTTCCGTAAATGGTCAAATTGACCTACAAGTTAAAGTTCAGTAATGGTCAAACTGACTTACAAGTTAAAGTTCAGTAAATGGTCAAATTTGCTTAGAAGTTAAAGTTGAGTAATTGTAAAATTTGCTTACAAATTAAAGTTCAGTAAATGGTCAAATTTGCTTACAAATTAAAGTCCAGTAAATGGTCAAATTTGCTTACAAATTAAAGTGTAATGAATAGTCAAATTTGCTTAAAAATTAAAGTTCAGTAAATGGTTAAATTTGCTTAAAAATTAAAGTTCAGTAAATGGTCAAATTTGCTTACAAATTAAAGTCCAGTAAATGGTCAAATTTGCTTACAAATTAAAGTTCAGTAAATGGTCAAATTTGCTTACAAGTTAAAGTTCAGTAAATGGTCAAATTTACTTAAATCAAGTTCAATGTGCATCGTTTATTTGTAAATTCAAGTTGATTCCATCTTACCCGTAAAACCTAAGATAAAAAATAAAATGTGAATGTATTAAGATATTGAAAACATCTTAAAACCTAAATTTTAACAGATTGGTTGTAAATATTCTATAAGATCCGCCTAGATACGATGTTCGGTTCGTCTTTACTAGAATTTGCTTTGTGGTGCTGGGTGTTACATGATAGGCGTAAATAATAGCATGTACTGGTTTCCTAAAACAATTCCCATATCAGATGATGTTCCTGTCGTTTAATATTATCACGACAGGAGTCACTAATGGATCAGGAAGTGCTTCACATTCCGGTGTACCTCAGTTCAGCCATGGTTGGTTGGTTTATAGTGGGGTATGTGTTGCGTAATTTTAATTTCATGTGCAGTATTTTGTAGACAATTGTTGGTCTTTTTGTACATTCTCAGATATAGTTCTTTGGTATTTTCATTATCGTCCTTGTCAACACCTATTATTATTTAGTCTTTTCGTTAGCCGTTTAGCACTACATGTACATACTAGTACTCATCATGATCGGTAATATCGATGGCATAGTCATCTGAATGTTTACCAGAGCTATTGTTGTTGGTGTAGCTATACGTAGACAATATTAGTGCAGACTTCAAATTGAAAGTTTCCGTGTATGAGGCTTCAAAATTGGGATAAAAGTGAGTTTCACCGAACCTTTCCTAAGTTTTAATGCGTTGATATTGTTTTTATCCTGCAAATATATCACATTAATCCATTGACGTTTATACTTTGAATTAAATAATAAAATTATATAATTATCCTTTGATTGCCCCTTTTGCTATGTTCTGTCAACAGGTAGAGAACTGAATTTACAACGATGTTCCCAAAGCTCAACATGTAACATGTGACGGCGGTACCAGAAAAAGATATAAAATAAAAAGTTATCCAGTTAATGCAATTTGGCAGTTAGCAAATAGAACAAGTGCAGGATAAAATCGTGTTCTGGTACCATTTGTATTCACAAAGGAATGACTTGTTAATGTAAAAAAATACATGTAATTGTAAATACCAAAGTATTTTGACATGTTCTAATACAATTGACAAATGCAATTTAAAACCAAACATTAATATTTAATTTAAAAGATAATGAACTAAGATGTTTGTCACTATTGTGATCCGTTTGCAAATCGCTAAGACTCAAATAATATCAATTTAGAAATAAAGAATCTTATTACAAGATGATTTTAAATAAATAATTATATTGGTTTAGAATCTGTCTGTTAATTTTAATAAAGCTTGATTAAAACTCATGTTGACACGGGGGGATCGTCGTGGTAGTGAACGCATGGTAGTTGGATTAATAGCTACATGTGCAATCGGTTCCTATCACCACTGATGTTGTGAGTTCGAATCCCGCTTACAGCTCGACGTGTGATAAAGTTTGTCATTGACTTGCGGCAGGTCGGTGGTTTTCTCCGGTTTCCTCCACCAATAAAACTGACCGCCACGATATATCAAAAATATTGTTGAAAGTGGCGTTAAACACCATAAAACCAACCAACCAACCATATTGACTCAGTTCACTTTTACAATAGAAAATGTTACTGTCTATTTTTGTGTTCATTAAAATTATATTCACTCTTTTTTAATTTATATATCATTATACAATTAAACAATTACAATCTTTGTATAGGTCAAGATGAGTTTTTGTTATAGACCGAATGAATCGATGCTATCCTTGATTTACGGTCTCGTTAACCATTGAACTATGAAGGCCATAAAAACTTAAATTGACCTCTACATTTGGCTGCAATTGTATAATATGAAAATGCAGCATACGTGTAACAATATGAATGAACAACGAAAACAGAATACATGGATATATCAACGAAAACAAGCTATCATAATATATGAAACTTAATAATGTATACGTTCAAGCCAAAAATGCATCTAGCACCGTAATTTCAGTTTAACATTTTCCAAAATATTGTTTGTTTATACATTCGTTGTATCACGATTATTTGACCACTAAATACATGACTGACCATTATATATAATAATGACATGATATTTCATCCAAATGGACAGAAACAGAAAACTGAAATTGTCTGAGTGTCTGAGAAAATGAACGTAAACAATTACAAGAGAAACTCAGGAAATAACATAACGATAAAGAAACCATATACATTGATTTATTAGCACAACAGGGAATATATTAAGGTGGCTGATCAAGACATGGAAAATGTTTCCTGTTACACAGTAATAAATTTCGAGGTTAAAAGACGGTTCCCATTATTTAACGTTTTCTTTTTGCTGTTTTTAGAAATCTAATGAGAGTGCTTCACTAAATTGATGTGTGTTCATACTCCAATAGCATAATGAAAATACATTTTGTATTAAAACCTTTAGTGTATTGTTATTTTGGCAGAGTATATTTCCCATTAAAATATATATGTGACCTCTATATGAAAGAGAAACATATCTGAGAATTGCGTTCAAGAAGGGTTTGGAGTAATCAGAGGGTTAATGAGAATACATAAATCTAATAACAGACAACACAATAACTAAATGAAAAAGGACAAACAAACGATCTATAAAACACTACACAGAAACTAAAGACGAGGAACACGAAACGGCATCTGTAATAGTTACACCCAGTTCCCAACAAGACATGGCCAGCCAGTGTTCTAGATTGGATTTCAATATTTCATGTTTAATTGCATGATACATCGATATATATACGTCTGAAAATTAAACCAAACAGTGTTAGAATTAGATTTTAAAGCTGTCAAATTGTGTTCTTCCCTCGACGGGATTTGAACTCACACCATTGATACACTGCAGCACCATTCGCTTAGCCTTACATCCAGCGGCCTAGACCACTCGACTACATCCACTCCTTAAAAAAAAAGAGCTTCAATAGTCGTAGTGTTATATTGTCTCGTAAGGATTTAATTATATAGTTATTATTAATCGTCTTCAGCAATGGTTAAATTTTATAAGAATATCTAAAATTGCAGTTTTCCTTATGTATACGTATTGACACTTACTTGACTTTGTAAGAAGGTAACTATCTGCAATATTGGTCAAGCTAATAAAGTCTCTTATTTCTGTTGCATTGCTATTTAAATGGGACAAGGCAAGTGCGTGGTTGTATGCTCTTTTCATCGAGTCGGCTCCTTGGTCTATTATGAACCCTGGAAATAAAATATCGTCATCAATCACTATTTCCTTTTTCAATCATAATTGTAAATTGCTACGAACAAGATAATAATAACTTGACATAAAAATAATGTAGCGAAAATAATTACAAAACACTGATACATATATACAGGGTAGACATATTTCTGTACTCGTGGGGGACAACGTTAGTTCTAAAATAATTGTTTGTCAACGTAATGATTTTAATCGATAACTACTGCAGAACCATATTTAGTTACCATAACTTCTTTTATTAAATAAATTACTTTCTGATGGAGATTAACGACTTTAATTCCAGTCGACTCCCCCATGGTCTCTGTCCATGGCCTTACATTAAGACAAGAGAAAAATGGGGGAAAGTAGAAACAATTACAAATGAACGACATACATGTAGATGCATTACCAATATCCAGTTCAAATGGTCATATATTAGATTTAATTAATTGTTTTCTTTAAAAGAGCCCGGGTGGCTCAATGGGTTAGGTAGTTGGATTACCTAACAACTCATACAAGCCAATGCGGCGTGGGTTCGCGCCTGGTTTTATAAATTACAAAAAAGGGTGCTCTCGACTCGCAAGTGATAAAGTTTACTAGTTGCTTGATCATGGTCGGTTGTTCTCTCCGGGTACTCCTGCTTCTTCCACCACTAAAACTGGTCGCCATGATATAGCTGAAATATTGCTGAAAGTGACGTTAAAACATCAAAAATTAAAAAAAATCTATAAATTTCTTGACATGAGTCTTCCTTCGAGATTTATTTTGATTAATTCTTTAAATTTCTTGACATGAGTTTTTCTTCTAGATTTATTTAGTTAGTGTGCACGTGTCTGTTGTTCTGTTTGTGTACTAACTGGATTTATGTTTCACTGGTGTTGTTTTGATGATCTACATATTTAGTCGAATAACATTAATAACGTTAAACAGGGTGCACTCGACTCGCAGCCACAAGTGATAAAGTTTACCAATTGCTTGCCCATGGTCGGTGGTTCTCGCCGGGTACTCCGGCTTCCTGCACCACTAAAACTGGTAGCCATGATATAGCTGAAATATTGTTGAAAGTGGCATTAAACACCAAAATAAAATAAAATCATTAATAACGTGTTTTATTTTTATCTCATAAAATGTCACCTCCACAACAACACACAGTAATAATAATAATAAAAGGTTTGAATTACTCTGTCCTATCATGAATTACTCTGTGCTATCATGAATTACTCTGTCCTATCATTACTTAAATATATTGATGTAACTCGACTACATTATGAGCAGAAGGTTAAAACAGTGATTGTCGATAATTCATTCAATATCAACAAGACAGACGAAAAACTACCTCTAAACGTAAATCACTGAACATATGCTGGTGTAATCCAGGTCCTAAATTTGAAGAGGCTCAACAAAATGATGAGATTACACCGATTACTAGGATCCAAACCCTCGCTTCTTAATAATTTGGGGGCCCGAGTGGTTCAATGAGTTAGGTCGCTGGATCTAACAACTCATACAAGCCTATCACCAATACGGCGTGTGTAAATTAAAAAAAGGGTGCACTCCACTCGCAGCCGCAAGTGATAAAGTTTACCAGTTGCTTGCCCATGGTCGGTGGTTCTCTCAGGCTTCCTCCACCACTAAAACTGGTCGTCATGATATAGCTGAAATATTGTTGAAAGTGGCGTTAAAAACACAAAAAAGCAATCTTAATAATTTGACCTCCAACTTCTTTACAGATATAAACAAACAACCGTGATAGTGCGATAGTAAGTCTGTCGTCTTTTTGAGTGGAAGCGAATCTGGGAAGGTTTTAATGGTTTGTTTATATATAAGTATTGTCATTGATGATCTAATTATCAAGATGGCCGTGTTGGGACCCATTAACAACCCGCCACATTTTGGTGACTGTCTCAAGTCATCACCTGGATTTTCAACGTCATATGCCGCGGTCTTTCTTTTGTTTTTGTTCAGTTAAGCATGGGCGTGATTTTCCATTTGGCTGATATTCGTGGAATTGATGACTATAACTGTTAAAACTTTTTTTTATAAAAAATAAAATAGGTTATTTGTTTTTAAAAATACGTATATTTCATCAATATCGTAGCGGTCAATTTTATCATGATGGTTGAAATCAGGGCATCAAGATTAAACCACCTACACATCGTGAGTCACTGACAAATTTTATCATACAATATTGAATAAAATACACTAAACCATGTGAGTAAATCGAACTTAAAACTTTAGTGATGGTATGTGCATATATAAATTGCATATGTCAACATTACCAACATGCGATCATGAAGTAAGAGACCTATCGACTCGAAAGACAACCTCATCGTAAGATATTGCATCAAATAGTAGAAAGATCAACTTCATACACAGAATTGACATGAAGATCGTTATAGAGGTTATGATAAAACAAAAGTGATGGTCATCACGGTGAAACATATGATAAATATGTACTATCGTTGATATGTGTTGGTCAGCTTAAAATCCGACTAAATATATATCGATTGTAGTGAGTACGATGCTCTTTGGGAATATCATTCATCAAGCATGCTCATATTTGACCCTTTTGGAAGTATCTGTGTGAAATAAAAACGAATTAAAGCTTGCAGTCTTGGTTTCTTTTGGCTGTAGCTGTAGAATGTTTATTCTACTACAAGTGTCTATTAATCACTTTTAATCTATCAATATTCAATCGCAAACGTTTCAGCTTACATTCAGTGTGAGGTCAATTTAGTCCCGTGGGTCTTTGTGTTTTGTCAATATCGAGCAGATATTGTATTTGTTTCAAATTATTGAACAGTGTCAAATATTGTGTGTTAAAGCGACTGTTGTGGCGTTTGTTCAAAAGAATCGAAATTGATTACGCTTTAATTATAATGTCAATCAAATCCACATGATATTGAGTATGAAAGAAAACATTGTATTGTCCATACTGTCGTTTTCATAGAACAGAAATTGAAATAGAACGACAATAAAATAAAGGGAGTGATAAATTAGGAATATCTAGATAAATGCTTCTGGTAATATGTAATTGTATTTGTGTTATACTAGAATGCTATCGAAATATCATTTTTCATATGTTTGCTTACATCAACAGTAAGATATATGACTAAGAGTAACCTACAAGGATATTAAATATACAAGAGACAAAAGCACACCAAAACGGTTTGAATTAAACTTGACAGCACAACTTCCCATAAAACACAATGTTTATCATGTCGTAATTAAAATACTTCAAAGGACTAATAGTTATTGATGGTGATGGTTCATGAGATATATTAGATACCGTCCTAACTGAATTTAGTACTGTTTGACTACTATTTTACCTATTTTTCCAGTATTGTTATAAACGCTGTTTCAGTGACAACCGGAACCTTTGAACCGTAATGGAAGATAGAGGTTGGCGCCGTAAGATCTGATTCAATCCACCATTTCTTTAGAAATGTCTGTACCAAGTCAGGGCCATTGCGGTTTCCCGGTTGTTGACTGATTTTGTCTGTTTATTGATTTATGAGTTTTGAATTTCCCTTTGGAAGAGTGCTCTGTGTTCGGTAATTTTGTTATTACCCTTGTTTACGTTATTTGTGTTTGTTTGCGCATATCGTGTTGTGGTTTTGTTTTGTTTTTCTTCATTTTGTGTACCCTATGTTTCCAGTTTCTCTGGATTGTCCTTTTTTGATTGCCCCTTCGGTATTATATTACGTTTATTGTATGCACGTTTGTATACAAATAGTTTAAAATACATACTGATTGATATTGGTATATTTTGTCCAAATATCATTTGAATCACTTGGTACACAATACAATAAAATGTGTGTTACTATAGCAACTAGTCCGCTAACGTTAGACTATTTTGCCGTTTATCACCGAAAGTTAACATGATTAACCTAAATGGCGCCAGTAATTGTGCAGGTATTGGTTATCCTTCCGGAGCACCGCGTTTATGGGAAAGGTGGTTCGAGTTGCTGTTTTCAGTATTTACGAATTACTTTTGTGGTTAATTATGGTCTAGTGAATTATCACTTTCGATTGGTACATTTGGACTTGTTCAATACAAATGAGGATAATACGATCGCTTCTACAACAACCAACATAAACTGAAATATTATTGAAAGTGGCGTTAAACACCATAACCCTACCCTCTTTTTTAACCCATAAGCATAAATTAGTGGATGCATCCCTGGTTTTAACTACTGCATTTGATTATTCTCCTTTGACATCTTAAAAGTTGTCCTGAATATTAAAGTCAAACATAGCGTATTATTTAAAACAAAGAAATGATGTCCATTAACTACAGCAATATATATGATATTTTTCGTAAAATGTACATTGTCAATAGAATATGTCATTAAGAAGAGTCTATATTTGGTAAAAAATAACATTGAGAGGTGGAAAACTCCCACTTCCTGTTGAAGAATCTGTGGAAGTTTCGTATACTTCTGATTAGTGGTTTAGGAGATGCTCTAGATTAAATATGTGTGGCCCTCAAAACTCCAGGTAACATATAGCAATTGAACAATTTTTTATCATGTTAAATAATATGTGGCGGATTGGTGAGTTTTTGTTGCGGGTTTGTCCCTCTATACAGCACTGGAGTCCCATGTTTGGTAGCTACAAGCACTAGAAATCAATGATTAGTAAATGGCTAGAACATATAGAACCCAGATGACAGAGAATAGAGTTTTGATGTTCCAGAAGCTTTTAAGATAGGATTCCCTTTCTTATTATGAAGGAATTTGTTAATAAGCAGTAGACGAGATAGATTACTCTTCCTGGGATTTTTTTTTTCATATAGTTAAGCATAGCTACGATTATTAGTTGGCTAATATTTTGATACCGTTGTTGGCAACGTTTGTTCTAATGTCAAATACAGCATAAACAACAACGAAAACATGAATGACATGTTTATAAAAACTTTCTGTATTGCAATACTTCACAACAAGATTTTTCAATAAGTCATAAAAGCTGATTCATTCAAAAAAATACACACAGGCCACAAGTAATTGCAAACATTATTTCCCGAAGCCTCCAAATCACGTTAGTTATTTTGAAGTGTAAACAATGTGTTTTGTGAGATTTTAAATGAACAAGATAGAATCTAATAAAATATTGTTGATGGTTGCCAGGGATCCACCTACATATCCTGCACGGTACGTCCCCATATGAAACATGTCGGTGAGTAGTCATATTATAGAGAACCGGCCCTCTGATCATAGTGCGTGCACTTTTAAAGGGTATAATGTTCATTTCACTTTAAAGACCCCTTTTGTATATTTCAAGAAGAAGCAGACACATTTTAGCATCTATAAAACACTATTTTATAATACTTTTCAGTGGCATTTAAAAGTCTTTGCACCCCACTTTTTATCACATTCCTCCCTCATTTCTGTATAACTATTATATATTACTGACCGGATGTTAATCTATCAAATTCAAACTTCAATTTTTCCGGATAGTGTACAGTGTATGTTTTCCGGATAGTGTACAGTGTATGTTTTCCGGATAGTGTACAGTGTATGTTTTCCGGATAGTGTACAGTGTATGTTTTGTTTTTCATTTTATGAATTATGTTTGTTAATAAATCTGCTCAAAATCTAATTCTAAAACTGTTGGGTTATATTTATATATATACCATTGATACATTATAACATCAATCTCTTAGCCTTATGTTCAGCGCTCTAAACCACTCGGCCACATCTACTATAAAGCACAGTTTCCATTGTCGAGGTGCTACCTTGTCTTGTAAGGTGAATCTAGGTATACACATAAGACATGTGTTTTAAGTGTATGTTGATGGTACATATAAAGTAGATGTATACTTACCAATGTTAATCGGTCTCTTTCTTGGTATTGATTCAAATTGTTCTGAGTCCATGTACAACATCCAAACGAAAAGAACCACAACTCCTAAGGCAGGAACATGCATTGTTTACATTAGAAATCAGGAAAGTAACACACTGCAGAAGATGATAAGTTAATCCAGTTTGATCAAACTGTTGCTTGTTTGTTTTTATTCGAATACGAAAATAAATAAATCATACAGAGGTTATCCAACCTCCTCGTTCTGTTCGTATACCAACTATTTAATTAGGTATATACATATATATTTATATAATGTCTTATATTGTCACTTGGTATATTTGAGTCAAGTTTCTCATGTATGTTCGTCTTCTTATTGGTATATTAATCTCTTATTACACAAATATTGATACTGTCTTCATCTGGCATGTCATTGTTATCTTCGGATTCTGGTTCAACTTCGATTTCATTGTACATCGAGTCACTAGAGACTATTAAAGTGTGTCTCATCCCAACATCTACTGTTGCTCACTTCACAGATTGATATCGAGCTTAATGCCTTCACAGATGTAATGCAATTTAGAAAACCCACAACGGAATCACCAAGTCAATTTTTCCGGAGATCCATTTGATTTCATTCATTATGCATGGTCTGCAATATTTATATTGTTTAATAATACCCAATCAAGATTGAACGTGTCTATTAAAAAAAACACTTGTAATTGTGATATAAGCTTCTATTTAATTTATTATTATTTCTAATCGATACAGTGAGGTAACCCTTCTGTCCTGCAACAACCAATTACACAAGTGGCGGCGCTGAATGTAATCAAACAACCGTTTTACTAATAAATTTTGACTGAAGCCGTTAAAGCTGTTACTACATCACACATATCTAACATACAACGTAATATCAGATCCTTGACAGTCTCATCAAGTGTTATTCAATACAGAATGTGCACGATATAGAATTGTTGAAGTGCAATGCAGAAACAAATGTTACACTCTGTTAAATGGGTTCACATATTCCCATTCATCGCTATGATTTCTAGTTTATGATTGAAAAATCTCGTTTAAGTGAATAACGAACATTTGTCAATTAAATCTGTAATTATTTTTCTGCAATGTAACACGTTATTTTTTTTTTTATAATTTATCGATCACTGCATTTAATTGATCAATGTACTTTATATTAATTTGCAGTCAATCCTTCCCATGCGGTTACCTCTATTAAACAGTCACCTGTATTAAAAAGTCACATGTTCATGTCCTGTCATGCAAAATTCCACATAAATTGAAGCTCTTTTAAGAGGTCACCTGTCTTATAAGACCACTTTTTTTGTCCCAAAGGTGACCTCTTAATAGAGGTTTGAATGTACAATGTATATGCATTTAACACTAAATCACATTATTAATAATAAAAACATATCGCAATTTTCGCAAACACAGACAAATAAATGAGCAACAGACTGTGGTCAATTCTTATAAATAACATAAAGGAATGACATTGAATGTATATGATCCATTAAGCCAGTCGTTGTCACTTCAATTTCACAAATAAGATCTTATATGGCCTAATTCAGATCAGATAAGTGTTGTCTATAATCATTTACAAGTCTATATACAACATAATGCTGTATGATTTTGATGTTGCTTTCGCTGTAATATACACATTATATCTATGTTATACATATTACATATGTCGTGAGGGTTTTTTGTGTATTCACTGATTTGAGGTGAAATGTTGTGTTCATTTTTATATTGGTGTATACAAATGGCTCATTCAGGAATACCTACTTTACAACATTTCTATGTCTAAAATAGTAATGCCCATTAAATGTATGTTCGCAAGTTCCCAACTCCAAGAAATGCACAATAACAGATACCTCACTGCTTTTTCAATTAAAACACATGAGTAGTATAGCTTGGTTATAAAATTTAGAAATGCCCATTATACACGGACTATGAATAAACGTTAGAAAACAGCAAACTGTTATTACATAAGATGGACAATCCAGAGAAAATGGCATAATTAGAAACACAATACACAGCACGAACACCAAAACAATCCCCAAAACACACCACGATACGCAAGCAAACGTAAATAAGACACGAACCCTCCTACGTACAACTGGGGATAAAGACGAACCGAACATCGTTTTTATGCGGAAATTGTGACGGACATCACAACACGGAACACGGAACGTTAAGATACGTAATAGGACAACACAAAAAACAGAAAAGATGAGCAACATGGACCTCACCAGAAAGCTCGGGGTGAACACGTCAACTTTTGTTTATATTGAATAATGTGAAAGAGGTTTCACAAATAAAAGGACCCAAGATCTGTGGGCTCATACAATTTCATGTAGGCCTGTAAAACAACAGACCTCCTGGGCCTGTACTCCAAAAAGTTAAGCATGAAGACTGTGCACGATTTGTTGATTTTAAACGTGCATTCTTTATCAATATAGTACAAATATTTCTCACTTGAGCTAAAGAACATTATATCATACAGGCTATTTCATATGCCATTTTAATACTATATACAGTATTTTCGAACGTTTTTTTCCCTGCACATAAAATCGCAATCTCGGTTGCCTATGGCGTGATGAAATTTTCACAACCAATTATAACACGCAGTCAAACATATCAAATTACTCAAATATAACTGTATTAATGTTTTGCAAAATTCGTACTATGGCGATAAATCACTTTGTAATTATAGTTTTGACAGAGGTATCAATAATAACATCAAATTGAAGTTAATTCTACAAACAAAACGTCACAATAATTATTATATAGTGGTCATCATGTATAATCAATTGTTATTATGGTTATTTTGAGAGATTACTTTCAGCCAACAAGAAGAAATGTGTCATTAACATGTGTTTTAGACGCATTGACGTGTTAATGCAATATAAACATAAAAATATATCTATAGAAATAAGGATAATGTTGTAACTTAGAAAAGTTTGATGATACTGAAAGGGTAATTAAAAGCGGCGAATTTAAGCACAGACAATACAATGGCCAATCGAATGAAAAAGACAATGTTTGACAAATATATACTACGCAGAAACCCAAATATCGAGCAACACGAACACCACCGAATAACGGTGGTAAACTCTGGAGCTCCGGACGGGTAAGAAGTTCCGACTCTACTATTGGCACTCGTGGTTCCTCTTGTTACAACCTCGGTGATAAGTCATGGATGAGGGAAGGACTGGATAGTGATTGTGATAAACGGATCATATCTGTGAGCATTTCTGACACAGACATTCTGTAACGGTTGTCCCAGTCATGGTGGCGACCGTACAATATTAGAAGTGATTACTTCATCATAACTACAAAGCACCCTTTTGGTTCCATACGGTATCTTTCTCGGTGGCAGCAATCCTCTTTAAGAAAATGATAATAGGACCCACTAATCTCTGGAATTCTTACGAATTTGTTGTCCCCTTTCACATTGAAAGATAAATTAATATTCTTTTAGTAATACTCCAATTATATCTTAATTATTCTTTAGAGCAAATTTCTTAGAAAATCCATGTAATAAAATTATACCAAAAAATAGGACGCGAAATTACCATATCCCAGCATAGAAAGTATTTTCGTGAAATCAGTGGTATTTCATTTTTCAATCTTTTTACTTGCCTGTAAATTCTTGTTGTTATTTTTTTATATAATTTGTATGTAATTGTTTATATCAAAGAAACCAGATACCAATCTTGAGGCTTAACGACTGTCGACGTGAAATATGAATCCAAATACGGAATATCATGCAGACATTATGTAGTACAAAATATAAATGCTTTTCAGATGACAAATAACATTTTTATATTTTATATCTTTATATCTCCGGTAGCGAATGCACTAGAGACATGAACATGTATGTCATAAAACAATACACATTTCAATCATCATAAATCATTCTCTATATATCTAGTTTTTTTATAGTCTACATATTTTTTTAATTTAAAAAATGATTAATTGCGAACACATCAGGGAGAGCACAAGCAAATCAAACTATATAATACAGAAAAAATGATGAGACGCTGGATTAATATATTATATAAAAAATCAAGTTAGAGGTCTACGCCATTGATGTATTTATATTTTGTTATATAATTCAATTATTATCATTATGACGATGATTTATGTTCGAGTGTTGCAGTAGCTATGATATTTGGTAAATAGATATCTAGATATCTATACATCTGCTGTATATCTATATATACATATTCTTATCATATGATGAGACCATACAAGTGTTTTCCACGTGTGAGTTCTGTGTTATGCTGTCCGGTACGATGTCCTCATAAAAACGATGCTCGGTTCCTCTTTACCTGCATTTTTTTTCATAGGAGGACAGATGTCTTATTTATGTTATTTGTGCTTGTTTGCATCAAGTGGTGTCTAAGACATATTGTGTTGTGTTTGTCTTCGTCTTTTGTACCCTATCTTGCCAGTTTCTCTGGATTGTCCATTTTCGATTGCACCCTCGATATTCTCTGACGTTTATATATATAAACTATAGTTGTTGTAGGCCTGAAGAGCACATAATTTTAATATGGAACTTAAAGCATAATTTATAATTTTTCCTCGTGGCTCAAGTTCAGCAAAAACAAATCAATGACCTTGAGTTGGAAGTCTTTCCCGAAAGATGGCTATAATTTGTCATATTTGTTGAATTTCCTACATCGATCGACATACTATCACTGTTTTAATTTTCCAAATTGGTGAAACAATAGTTATGTGTTCCTGATACTTAGACCATTCATTCCTATATGGAGTTTCTATTTCTCAGCAGGCTCATATGGAAATAGAATTAATGACATATTTGTATGTTGTTGTTAGAGGGAAAAAAATGAAAATTATGTCATAAACTAATTACTAGCTTGTGTAACATTATGTATGTCATCTTAACAGCAACGCTTTAGAATGTTTATTTATACTTTTTTTGTGTTTCTAGTAATTAGTATATTAATTAAGGCTACATATATTGTTACCAAACCCATCTACGTCTTAAGGCTATATGAAAGACGGCTATGTATACATTATGTTTTGATTAAACGGTTTACAAAATATAAATCTCATTTTCACTGACATTCGGAGAACTGGATCGCAATTTTAAGCCGCAATTTTCCAATAATTGCAATCAACAATCGAAAATGATAAATGGGGAGGTACATTAAGGTCATATATCCTCTAGGGTGATCAGTGTTATGTTGAATGATAATAACTCGATATCGTGTTAATCGTCAGTGCTTATTTTAGACTGTCATTTTTCTGCAGAGAGATTGATCTTCCTGGTTATAAAAGACTTTTCGTGTATCTATTATTAATTTCTCGTTTCGTGACAAAAACCAAAATGTACTTAATCAAGCTATGGTTCACTCGATATATTCATACGTTACTTGTATTCAAGACAAAGCAATTGCAGTATTTTTTTAATCTGAATAGGACAAAAGAATTTCTAAACATGAAAGTTTACCATCGCCTCATCAACATATAAGTCATATAAGTAATACAGTGCCTTGTATAATGGAACGTCATGAGTTGGAAGTCTTCCAAGTAAATTGATGCAAGACCCTCAAGGAAAATAATGATATATTCCTCCGCATAAATGGACATTGCAAAATGATTGACATACGACCTTTTATTTCGCAGTTACGTTAAAAACCTTCATTTTCTCTTCCTGTTGTGCTCTTTGTGATATATTTACTGACGTATCGTGAAGAAAAATTCTCTAGACGATGTGGGGCTTTTTTCGTAGTAGACATATCTGATCTTCTATGCCTTCTCATAAAAGAACTTATTTTTCTATTATCTATTCTTTACTAAAGTAGAAACTTATTAATTTACCAAGCTAATTTTATATCATCTCGCAATCTCGCTCTTGAATGGTTATAAAAGGGCATCAGGTCTCGACTTGATTTCCGCAGTCGCGCAGTTAGGAAAATGTATTATATAGTCATCCAATAGCAATTAAAGATGTAACAAAAATGAAACGATACCAGTATAAAATTTAAATTCCTTTGAAATATGAAAAAAGAATATATATATAGTTAAACATGTATATTGTACTTGTGATATACCATTTTTTTCAAATATTAATACCCGTGTTCACCCATCCGTTTTACCTCTTCTACCATTTCGCTGGTTTACACGTGCTATCTGAGATATTGTAAGCGCAACATGATCAGAGATGAAAAGTAGACACGCTATGCAGGTATTAATAATATAACAGTTTAGAAAAGTTAAAATTGGATTACATTGTTCAATAAACAACGCTCAGTGAAAATGAGAGACATCGAGCAATTTGAATGGTAGAGTCCGGTTTACTTTGCTGTTCGTTTCGGTGTGTTTGTGTTGGTTTTCCTCACACGTGCGTTTTCTGTATGGTATTTTATCGATCATTATTTATATTTGTGTCATTTTTGTTTAAGACATTGTATTGTTTGGTCATCGTTCATTTATAACTTCTGATTACCCCTTTGTTATCTCCAAACATTTTGTATGGATACAAAGAATCTAAGCAAATTTAAAATTACAATAATGAGTTATGATAACTGTTCTTAAACGCATGTCGAAACAACATATTATGGTGACTAGTGTTTTTGGTGGAAGAAACCGGAGTACCCTGATAAAATCGCCAACCTGTTGGAAATAAAAGACAAACTTTATCACATACTACATGTAACATTGTAACTGGTACACCTCGCAATAGACGGGAATCGGAACAACAACATCAGTGGTGATTGGTCCTGGTTCCATATGTATGTGTAAATCAAACTACCATGCGATGACGGCTGCGTATCACCCTCCCTCCACCCCATATCACAGTATAAAGTAAACGACCCTGTTGATATTCACCTTATACCGATACACTACCGCGCACTATATTAAGATCAATGGTTGTACTTTTTCGTTTCGGCCATTTTGTTGTCTGTCCTTCAATTTACGGTTCTGATTACCTCTTTGGTATCTTCAAACTCTTTTAAAGTACTAGTTTATGTGTCCTTCTGAGCTAATCTGCAACACAGTGACCACCTCACTTCAGATGCAGATTTTAACTACACTATATATTTCACAACCATATTAACTATTTATTTTGTAAATAACTGCAGGTTGATGGTTTTCTCTGGTTTTCCTCCACTGTCCAAAAACTACTTGCCACAAATATAACTGAGAGCAATCTAGGGTGTTCAACTGGTCATACAGACACTCTAAAATGTCAACACAACATATGTCACTTTATTAGTTTTTGTCAAATAGTCATTGTCACTGCCACACGCTTTTCAAATTGCAGTTTAGTTAAAAAAACTGAATTTACCCTCTGGTTATAATGATGAGAATGTAGGGTTGTTGCACTTCTGTGAGATTTAAGTCTTAAGTTCTACTAATGGTCATACTATTCTGTCCCTATATAAGCGAAGCAAGCTTAATATGACCAGTGGAATGATAAATAAAGAGTGCAGAAGGAAAATCAAAGGAGTTGTTGAGGAAAAAGATGTATAGAATCTCACATTTTCTTAATAAATACATCAGTTTGACCCGATACCTGATAAATATTAGTAGTACGGATGTTATTTGACGTGGATATGTCAAAAGGTCACAAATAACATCCGTAACATTACGAAACATTTTTTGATATATAGTCCGACCTAACATGGAAAATAACTTGTTTTGAAGGTGTAATGAATGTCAGTTTTTTTCTGTTAATTATATTTCAACATAATGCAAATGTAAAAGTTAAAAAACAAAACTTTAATCCTTGCATTTTTTGGTAACATCCGTAACGGTATGTAAATACCATTACATTTATATGCTGGTAAGTTTATTTTTGATTTTTTCTTTCTTATTTAATTGTTTTATCAAGAAAGAATTAATCAATACCTATCAGATTTCTGTATTTGCCATATTTATTGATAAAATGTCATATTTTATCCATGTCATAGTAACATCTATATTATCTCTATAAAAGCGAAATTTTGTTTAAAAATGCCTTTGAACAATCTTCCCGTAACAAAATTTGTCAAATTTAATGTTTATTCTTCCAATATAAGTAGCTGTGGATCAGGAAAAAGCCCACTTAAATTATCATGATCTTGTCCGACTTTGTTGAAGTTTATCTCAGAAGGACCCATATACATATTGTTTATAAATTGTTTTCAGTATTTTCACTCGTTGGTTTTTCTTGCGTGTGGATTGAGTATTAAACAGTGAAAGGTAATCTATGAAGTGTAAATATAGAAGCTTTCCGACGAGGAACAGCGTTCGACATTTCCTTGTTGTTAGACGATAATAAAGTACTGATATTACGGTTTATGAGAATATCGTTTTTCGTTAATTTCTATAATGTGTTGCCATATCATTATTTGTGCAGTGAATTTGTATTCAATATTCTGATGTTTTTTCAAAATTTATTTAAAAATAATTGTAAAAGCAGTGGAAAAATGTAGATTTTTTTTAGTCTTTTCCTAGTATTTTAGATATTTTTTGCTAGAACACGCTCTGACCCTACAAACTGTATTATGGAAGTCAATTTGATATCTGATCTTCATTTAATTACATGGGGTTTTTCACGTGCGTATAATGTATGTAAAACGTAATTACCATATTTAGTGTGCACGACACGTTTCTGGTATACATCCCACACATACGGGTAGTTAGTAGTAATGGCAGGTTTCTTGTTCATGTTGTCGCGTTCAATTTTGATCAAATTTTACATTATCATCATAATATTGTCTATGTTACACGGAATAGTATGTCACTACGACATTTTTAACTGTTGTTGCTATTTGTAAATAAATTACTAAATGAAACCTGTTTCCATGCTGAAAAACTTACCAAGAAGAGTTTGAAGATACCAAACGGCTAATCAGAATCAGTAAATCGAAGGATAGACAACACAATGGCCAAAAGACAAAGGACAAACAACGATCTACAAAACATACACACTAAAAACCGGCGTGAAATTTAAAATACTGGTAGAACAGGGACGCGCTGGGTATTTAATATAAAATATTTGCTATCAATGTGTGTTCTTCAGCATGACAATTAAACATGTTTCAAAGAGTTCCAAGATGTAAAACTAATGTGAGAAATAACTTGTATTTGACGATTGTAAATACTTTGTTCTGAATAAAATAGATTAGCTCATTTTTGTTTAATATTATGTTTTTTTCTGTAATTAGCAATCCACCTATTACAAAATGTGCATGGACCATGCTCCCAATCGGGAGTATAAGAGCGCATGAATTAACGTGTAGTCTATTTATAGACAATATATATCTAAAGACATTTCATATGCATTCAAGTTGTATCTGCTTCGGGAACCATTAACATTTTCTTAGAAATAGATGATTGTGACATAAAACAACAAATTATCTTTGCAATGTCCATTTCCATCCCTGATACTTAGATTTAATCCGTATCAAACATGTGTGGCATGTCAAGTAAGGAGACTCTATATAACTTAAGAAGTAAATCATGGAAGCCAGAATGTGTTTTGAGTTTTAACATGGGTTGGTGGGTATTATATCCCGAGCTGGAGACGAGATATACAATCTACTAATATCCGCCAACCCATGTTAAAACTCAAAACACATTCTGGCTTCCATGAATTATTTCGATTCTGATATGTCTAAGAATACAAATACGGTAGTATACTTTGATTGGAAGATGGTAATTTATATTTACGTTCGCGGACAATGTCGCACACAACATATGCTGCCAAATTCGAGCATACGATAATTCATCAATATATACATTTACGACGGGAAAGTCAGTTACATGCATCGGCGCATGTGCTAATGAGATTATACACAATCGTTAAATCGCTCGTTTGTTTGCAAAGCGAAAGATGTTAGAATTACTATTAAATGTAGAACACCTGAGTTTTCTACCTGTATATGGATTTGCCGAACTATTTTTGTTCTGTTCTGTGCATTTGCAGTTCAGACAATCTTAAAATATCCAGGTTTGGTTTCACAAATGTTCAACGTCGCAGCTTATTATATTCTATTGAAAATCATATCATTTGTAGCTGCTACCGTATGATACAGGAATTTATACAATACATACCAGTGTAATCTGGGCCTTTCACTATTGAAGTTGAAAGTACGATTCCCGTAAGCGATCCAAGATAATATATTAAAATTGTCAAATTGAAAATGTATATTTAACAGATATATCATGTTTACCAGGGGTATTTGCGAACAAATACCAGTCGAGAGATGATAAAAATTTCCAGAGCCGACAGGCGAGGGAAATGTCATCTCGAGACTGGTATTTTTTTGACATGATATATCTGTTTAATTACACCGAATATCAATTATACAAGTGGAAAATGATTTTTTTTTCTGTATGTTAAATGTCTGTATTTTGCTTGTTGACTTCTTCATAAAAAAAATCCATTATGGTTGATTGATTGATTGATTGATTGATTGATTGATTGATTGATTGATTGATTGATTGGTGTTTAACGTCCAGCGAGCAATTATGGAACACATTTGTTTGTTGTGGTTTTTTTTTTTTTTTTTTTTTTTTTTCNTCCAATGTACACATGATGAAATCACTTATTTGTTCATTTTATTTGTTTTCCTGTTTTTAGGTATGTTCAGCTGGATTTTCATTTTGACAAAACAAAAACAAAAACAGAAAATGTTGCCAAATACACTTTTCAGTGTAGCCAGGATGGGAATATCATAAATTGCTGATTTTTTTCGATTTTTTCTATTTTTTTTAAAAACAGGAAATGTTCCCCAAAATCAATGGAGCACAGTTTTTGTTATAAGGAAATTGATGTTTAGCTTCTAAAACTATTCACTTTAAACAGCATACATGTACCACCAGAATTTGTTTTTTTTTTCTATTGGAATTTATCAAAAAATGAACTTTTATAACTTTAATGCTCGTTGAATAACAATAATAAACATTTAACACGTTTTATTCGAGCTCCTTTAAAAAGTTCATGAAATCATGTGAATTGTCACTTGGCAATTGTTGAAGTTTATCGGTCGCTTCAAATTATTTCAATATGCATTGTCAACACTAGCAACAGCAGGAATGTTAGTGTTGTCTGAAAGCGGATGGAGCTCAGTCTGTCCTCGTTTAATACTGTCCACTAAATGGTCATACTGAGCTGGTGACATAACAAGGTCATTTTCATCAATATCATTGTCAAATGTAGTATCGACAGCTTGTTGACCATCACGTTGATATCCAAATGATCAGTGGTAGCAGTTACGTGTGTAGTTGTAGTAAACGATCAAATAAATGCTGACATATTGCGTTTTTGGGCATTTGAAGTGTCACGTACATAGTTTTGCACACTCTGTTCATTTCTATGACAAGAAGTAGTAACAATGTGCCTGGCCTCAAATCCCGATTTACTTAATACAGTTATATACGTAGCTCTAACACAGTGGTTAGTGTAGATTCTAGAAAGGTGCGCACTTTTCGAAATACTGGACATCATGTTAGCCAACGCATTTTTGCCTAAAGGTTTATTTTCATACCAGATACTGACATTTTCATCAAACGAGTCATTTGGCCTTTGCCATAGAGCATTACATTTGGATTGAGTTTGGATAAATACTTTTGAAACGATGACACAGGACATAAAATTGTTCCTGTTGCATACATCCTGTCACCTTCTGGTTCAAAGTCTTCATTATCTACACCCTGGTGATGTTTGTTACCTCACACACAGTTCTATGAACATAATGCTTTCCTGAATCATCCTTAGAAACTTCAAAATCTGCCGGTTTCATATCCCGTAAGTTGTCCTGACTGCTGCGACAAAAGTATAGCAAGACCTCGAACCACACCTTGTTCAGAGGTCCACTGGGCGAATTTGTGTTGAAGACATAAGAATGTTCATAAAGTTTCTTGCTATCACCTTTCTCTATAGACCTTGTATGTTCCACTTGTCTTTTCCCTCCTTCCTTAGTTTCTTGCACATATCTTTGAAAGTGTTATTAGCTTCCTTGAATTCAACCCCGGTCATAATATCGTACGATTTACTATGCGGTAGTTGCTTCAAATGTCTGTTTATGGACTGACGAATTATACACAGACTGCTACGATTGTAGTATTCACCATCACGACGAACATAACACTGTTTCAGCAGTTTGTTCAGGTCAGACGCGGTTCTGTTTTCAAATTCTGGATCCAGTTCCTTCGACAAACAATAGTCATAAAGTAACTTCACTGCATATTATTTGGTGGCTTATTTGGGGTTTTTTTGGCCTGTGCCTCTTCCGTTAGCAGATCGATGGCTTCATCATCTGCTTCACCATAACGGCCGCATGCAGCCGTGTCGTCTGACATTTTGATTTATGTACATTCGAAGAACTGCCGAAAACCAAACGCTTGGTTGATCGTGAGGTTAACAGTCGACATGTTCCGAATATTTTGGCGGGATGAGACTCGCGAGGGTAAAAAAGGCAAATACAATTTTCCAAAATTTTACCATGACAAAAAGTTAAATCTTATGCAAATACACCTACATGAAGTAAACATTCTGCAAATTCACAATGCAAGGCCTGAATTTGTAAAAAAAAAATAATTATCACGGCTATTAACCAATCAGAATCCAGCATTCTTATATAAAGTGTAATTAGTACCATCTATACACGCTTAAATGCATGTCTTATGGGTACCCTTAGATTCGCTTTACGTGAAAAAGTAACACTTCAACTATTAAAGCTATATTTTTATATAACCGAGTGTTCTACAGCAGTGGACAAAAGCGATGTGTGATGTAACGAATTTAGATCCCGTCCATAAAAAGAACCAAAAAAATGTTAACTCAAAAATCAAATTATAAGAATGATGGATTTAATTTTCAGAGTTATATATACATTTGTACATACATTTTGTATATATCTGGTGTTCTCCACCAATGAAACTGACGACCACAATATATCTAAACTATTGTATTTTGGTTTTCAACGCCCATTACCGATACATGTACAGTATTATGATCACGGCGGTTATGTAACAGAAATATTTGATTATAAAAATGAACAAGCTGTTAACAGCGTTGTCGATGGAAAAATAATATTTCATTACATAATTTCCACTGGTATTAAGTGCAAATTCATGTAAAACGTAAATATGTGTCGAAGTGTAAAGTTAAATACCTCTCATATTCATTTATATCAATATATTTTCTTATAGATTATCGTGCAGTGTAGAAGTGGTAAAACATTTCCACGAACTTAAGATGTCAAATCGTATGTTATACATGGGAACGTACCGTGCGTGATGAGAGTGTAATGATTTAACTCCATCCTTCAACTTTTGTTTTTGAGATTTTATTTTCTATATTAAACTGGTTTTCTTCTGATTTACCTGATGGGATACTGTGGTTTATTTTGTCTGTCTATGTAACCTCACCATGTGATGTCGGGAACGAAGGTGGCGATACAGTCGAACCTGTCTAATCCGACCTACCAAGGGACTAACGAAATGTGTCGGATTGTACAGAATGTCGGATAACTCAGGTTTCACTTTTGGTTAACAGACGTATGAACTTTAACGAGAGAAGAAATTGTATATGAGTGATTATAACTACTATGTAAAGATGTGTTTATATGATGTAAATGAAAATATATTTAATATTAAATGTATGTCACAATTAATATTTTTAGAGCAATTTAAAAAGAGTTTGAAGAAACAAAAGGGGTAATCAGAATCCGTATATCGAAAAAGAACAGACAACACAATGGCCAAAAGAAAAAGTACAAAAGGACAAACAACGATCGACAAAACATACACATAAAACTCATATAAAACTAAAGATCGAGTAACACGAACCCCACTAATAACTGGGGGTGAACTCATGTGCTCCGGAAGGGTAGGCAGTTCCTGCTCCACTAGTGAATATTTCAGATAATAGATTTATTACAGAAAATTATAGAGATTTAGCAAGCTTTCATACAAGGTAATTGTTGTTTTCACTTATACCAGTTCATTATTTTCGTCAGGTTTGTTCTCAGTATCAGTTCAGTTTTTTGTAGCAATGTCCTTTAATACTCCAATAATGGTTTTCACAAATACAGTTACAACAGTAAAGGATTTATTATTATATTCTTATAAAACTTACCCAAAACCCTTATTAATAAACCTCTAATTACATGCCAATCAATAATTTAAAATGACAACTTATTTGTGCACACAAGCATGTCAATTTGTTAATGGCTTATATTTTATATCATACACATGGCAGCATGACATTGCTAATTAGAAGATCAAAGGGTCGGATAAGACAGGATTAATTAAGTGTACTTGATGACAATGGGACCAGAAAACAGTGTCGGGTGTCAGAAGTGACAGGTGTCGGATTGCACAAGCTCCACTGTGTATGATTTCTTCACCCATATCTTGTTTTCATTTTGATAACATCGGATCTGGGAAATAAAATTATACACAACAAAATAACACCCAAACAACAAAGATGCTCAACAAATGTCAAGAGTAACCCTCAGATGCAGGCTAGGGGTACCCTTAGTTTAAAACTAAATGTGTGGGTATCAGCTGTGCTCATTTTGCAGGCCGTAGTGTGTCTGTGAAATGTAGAACAGAAATACAAATGCTCTTCCTTTACTTACATGTGTGTCTAAGTGTAAAGTAGGATAGTCTCATGTTCATTTATACATCTATATCTTCTCTTTTTAAATGTAGCATAGTACGTGAGATCAACAAAACTACCATGTTCTATAAAAGAAACTTGGTATGATGTATAACTTTCGTTGTTGTATTTTTCACCTAATATGATAACACGCAAAACATAGGGGAGGTTTGGACCACCGACAATACTAGGATAACCCCGCCACTTTTCACTGAAGTACCTGTACCATGCCAGGGAAGTGAGTGGTCATGTATATATGTGTGTTAGGGATATCGGTTTTGGCTCTTTCTGCGATTTTGATTACGAAATTTTTCCGACAGTGTGATATCTTTTTCCCCCATTTTATTACCAGATAAGTGTCAAATTAGAAATTGTTTAATAAAATATATATGATTTCCGTGAGTTTTTTTTATTATATTTTAGATTTAATGAAAAATTGTTAACTATTACAATGCCATACATATATATTAATCAAATTTCAACTATGCACTAATTTTGTAACCATATTTTACTCATGACTAATTCCATGCGACTGTTATCATGACAATGCAACTGACAGTTGTTGATTTTTTTAAAGATTAATTCGGTTTAAATCGTTCATCCCCCAATTTAACCGGCTTATTGTATATTTTGGTAATCACAAATCGCCATTATACTTTTTTGCATTCCGGATTTAGCCTCATCCTGAAAAATTACACTAATGGATCACGGAGTCATGACTTTTTAATTTTATTTTTGTGAAAAGTTGAATTGGTCCATGTATGTTCTATTTGACAGGCCATTTTAGAACTATACAATGACATATACGTTGCAACATTAACGTATCTTAATGTTATATACGAATGGAATCATTTAATGTTGTATATTCCAATCGCTTGTAGATTGTATTGTTCCAAATAATTTGATGGTCGACGGTATTTAATGCATTTTGAAGATTTATCATGACCACACCAGTATACGACCTTTATAAGGTTTTATATGATCAGAAAGATTAACAGAGAATGTTTCGATGGGTTATACATTTGTTCTCAGACCAAGTCCAATGCCTGCGGCGCTGGTCCACCACCAGTTTCATGGGTGTGTTTCAATGTTTCTGCAAAGGACTTTTTAGCGTTGGCTTGTACATATTTTGCCATTTGGGGTAATCAGAATCCGGAAATCAAAGCATCTTTTTCATCATGTTGGTATTTGTTTGTTTGTCATATATAACTGATATATTTTCTCTACAATTCGCGTAGGAGAGCAACTTCTGAACTATCACGATATCTTTTTATCCTTTTTCTCTGGATTCTGTTCCATGGTTTTATGTCGTTTGCTAAATGCAGAAAATAAACGCGCGTCTTTATATCAAAGCTGACCTACACGTGGTCCGACACAATCCGTTCATGCCAAATTATGCAGTGGAATGCAGCGATGTCATATTTTAAATTTTCAGAATACCTTTGATTGTGTTTGTGACGAAATTAAGCTGGAGATACAGAGCAGAACATTTCTTCGGAAGCTTAATCCCAATGCTCCTTATTTTAATCATAGAACCACCTGCTATATGCCCGGCATGTTGGATTTCGTTTAGTCGAAATTGGTCTTGCGTGTGTATGGATATTGAACGTTTTGTAAGGGAAAGAAAAGTAAAATAAATCAAGAAGTACTGTTGGCAAAGGTTGACAAAATTATCCTGTGTTCCTGTGCATAATAAGTTCGATCTAACCTAACATCGACGGTCAAAAATATTTTATATCGCAACTTTTCAACAACAACAAAAAACAAATTTAATATTTTAACACCGTTTAAATCAAAATAAGTCTCCATGAACATTAAAGTTTCAAGAGCGAATGAATAAATAGAAATAATTATATATAAAATAACATAAATTAATGGTAATAATTATCGATAAGAAAATAAAATGCTGACCCCAAACATATGCGCACAACACGTCCATCCATTGTATTGACATTAGTTGTTTATTTTGTTGTTCCGTGCGCCTGTATGAATTATATGCCCATGGATTCGCACGGGGTTTCGGTAATATTGTATGTTAAGATATGTTGTCGAGTCTCAGCACAAACATTCAATTTAATGTACAAATTACACTGTTTTTGTGTGTAAACTGTATTGATTTTTCTACTGTTTTCCTAATTAATTTGTCACCAACCAAAATCTATAAATCTAACTGCTGTCAAAATATAAAATAAATCATATTTATTTAGTTTAAACCATCTTTATTTGAGAAAAAAACATAAATGATGCATATATACAGCGATTACAGAATGTGGATTATGTAACAAGCTGAAATCTTATGTCTCCAATTTATATCTGAATCAAATCTGCAATATAGTGGCGAATCACACGGAGATAATTATGTTTATCACATATTTATAAATAATAACGTCAATTTTGCCCATACGTAAACACCGGAAGTGCCATAGCGATATCATCCCATGGGCAGATATCGGGGCAAAACACTGATAACTCGATATCAAGCCCCTCGTGGGTCCCATGACGTCACTCCCACCCAACTCAATTGTCGCTTGGAAAAGGTTGGTGCCCAGTGAGGAAAGATTTGTTGGTGTTTCCTCTGGTATCCCTCAAACGATATCGATCACTTATATCCGTAAGTTTGTTGTCTGTGTGGGAAGTTAATTGTATTTCTTTTTAATTCAATGTTGAAATATGTGATACATAGATTAATGTATGCCTTGTTTCATATCAGAATTGTTATCATCCCTCGACCGACTTCGAACCTCGGGCTAAACCCTCGGGATGATAACAGTCTTCATATGGAAAAGGGCATGCATTAATCTCTAATTATTAAACGAATGAAATAAATATGTAAGCTGTTTCAAACAAGCATTTCTCAACTCCCACTTACTAGTTCTAATAGCAATATAGAATCCAAAGTAATTCATGAAATCAATATGTATAAATGAATCCCAAAAAGAAACAGCGTTACTCTTGGTTCCTTCCTGTGTTCGCCATTCATTAAAATCTGAAAGAAAATCATCTGAAGAAATAAAAGGAAAATAGCTCTTCTTTTTTAGTACATATATCAGTCCACAGTGACTCACATCATCATCTAAATTTATATCAAACTTATTTATTGCGTCTTCAAATGATACTTACAAGTTTTTTTTCTAAAACAGAAAGGAAAACGCATTTATTTGATGTCGTGGGATAACTGCCCACACTTGTGTCAAGAATCATGTGGGTTACTGCACAACCAGTTAAAATTCTGTATGTGTAACCATGATGAAATTGGGTTTTGAACCAGCATCTAAATACATTTGTATATATCTTCATGATAATTTGCAACAAAATATCTGAGTATGTACCACTCTCCTGGATATGAGAGAACACAAGAGAGACTGGATCCATACTCAGTTTTCAGTTTTATAAGATGGTGATACTATTTTCCATCACATACAATTACAATATATTAACAAGTATGGCCAACATGACATTTTTCAATCAAGATATTAAGGACTTGAGAACCAATCTCTTGTATGTCAGCTGTTTCATCCAGGACAACAATGGATGAGAACTCAGACTTTTCCGTGACCTGCATAAGGACTCAAAGAAGGTTTTTATACCAGGTACTTGTTTTTCTTTCCCTGCAAAATAAAATGTGCAAGTCCACACCTAAGCATATAGTTTGTAAATATATTAAAAGAGGAAGTCTCTTTAGTTTAAATCTGTTTCCTTGATATATCGTTGATGGGTCAATATTGTTCTTTGGGTTCACAAGAAGTTGAACTAAATCAAAGGAAAGACTGTGATTTTTTTTTTCAATTGAAACAATTTGAATCTTGAAGGAAGTATGGCTATGAAAGGAAAAACAGGGAGTAACTGCTTGTATTGTGGTACCATAGAATCCAGTTTTAACTTTGCCAGAAACTACAATTGGATATGACTGGTTTTTGTCTAAATTATCAAAACTGGCTAAAATAAATCTTGGCTTTTGTTCAAATTTGCTGCACCTATTTGTAATAAACTGTCGCAAAGGATCTTTTGAAACAACTGCACATTGCTTAGCATTGAAGGAAAGAAATGTGAATGAAGAATTCGAATATTTATCACATAAATCTGTCATAACAAGATGTAAAGATTTTATACATTGAGAATGAACAAAATACAACTAGAAATATTCAATCTAGGTAAAGTTCTATTTATATTAAATGGTTCTGTAATATAATGTGTATCCCATGAACGGGCATTTTTAGCAACTCCTTGCCTTCGTAAAATTCTCTGTCCGTGGAATTATCATAAATAAAACCAAATCCATAAAACTGATTACTTACATCAACTAAATTAAATATATGAATGTCTGACTAGCATGATATTGAAGTTTTACCTAAAATGGACATCTTAACAAGTAATCTTAAAATAGTAACAACTACAAAATTGTCTGTTTTGAAAGCTTCACAGTTTCTTCGGCAATCAAAATGACATTTTTATTTGAATAATTGCAGCCTCCTCATTTTGTTTTACTTAATATAGTTTGATAGTCAACAGTAAGTATATGAATGCATTTAGCAAATCCCTATTATTTCTATAAAGCATACTTCCATTTCTGTTTATCTTAGCAATATACTTGTAAAGCATTTCCAAACCTGATCTTCAACATTCACAGACCCATTTTAAAGAGCTATACTTTATTTGTTTTTAAATATCCATATCTTAAACGCTATGCTCAAGATTTGTAATATATATTTCTAACCTCTTCTTGTATTTTTCAAACAAAATAACCTTTTCATCCAAACAAAATTCTGCAATAAATTAACTATTTCCTGTAATGAATAAAGGTATGTATTATCATGTGAAACAGAATCATCAAAATTATGTATATCTAAACATGTATTTATATACTGATAGGTTTGAAACATAATTCTGGATTGTCCATTATTGATTGCCCTTTCGGTTTCTCTAACGTTTATTTTCTCTCCTGTATGTGATTTATAGAATGAGTTAAAGCTCTTATAACATGTGGGACAACAAAACATCTTCTCTCTGAAACGTCAATATGTCAAAAATATATCCGCATTTTCTTTTGAAATTGTGATAAATATCTTATAATCCTTAAATATTTATTACAGAAAAACACATTTTTCCACTTTTTTAAATTATCTAAGGCATTATAATAAACATGACATAATACATCTGAGAATCCTTTTCAGTTTCCTCTTCAAATGTACCTGAAATGAAAATGTCACATTTCTTTCCTAATAAAAATGGATCAATATCAGTGGTGTTATCTCCACTGGTATCACAAATATTAAAATGGTGTAAAACACATTTGTTTTTCTCATAGGGACAACTGACATTCTGACATAGTTTCTTTGATGAAGAAGTGCCATTATCATTTACTTCGGATACCATAGAAAAAAAACCCATTTAATTTTGCATTCACATTTCCTACAAATACAAGAACAAAAATCAGATATAATGTAAGTCTTTGTACAAATTCATAAAAACAAATTTGTGTCCAAATTGTTCTTTGTGAGATTGACATAACGTTTAGATACGTCTTCTTCACCACAATGACTACTTGGTCCATGATCTGTGTGTGGGTGGACTTTGTAGAAGTGCGACATACTTGCTACAATTTCTTTTTTTTTTCCAGTACACGGAGTTTGTTAGATATCAACCAATGACGAAAATCACCAAAAGCCTTAGAGTAAAGAAAGCTTTCTTCGTGTCATGCATTAACAAATACTGAAATAAAACTTTAAAACAAATAGAATTGATCAATAATAATATGGTATCACATATATATATATATAGTGTGTGTGTTTGTGTGTTTGGCACTAACTGAATCACACGTATTTAGATAACTGCTGTTATTCTACTTTTACAGTATTTTTACTATATAAATTAACAGTCATAGATTTGCTAATTCCCCTAAAAGACTATTTCCCCGGAAGTGAACTATTTTCCTGAGACTATTTCCCTATCCGCAATTTTGCACGTTCGTATTTCCCGTTTTTTTCTTCTAAATCCTTTCATTTGCTTATTTTGCTGTTCTTTATCAGTATGAGTTTAATAACCTAGAAATAATATTATCACAGAGAAAAAAGCCTTTTATTGTTGTTCTTCAATTGTAAAAGTATAATAAAACAGTTAAAAACCGGTTATTTCGGGAAGTAGCAAGTTTGTTGTCCCCCTCAACACAAACTATTTCCCTCCGCTTCGGCATGGTTTTAACGCTTCTTGTCCACAGCCTCAGTTGCATATTTGCGATAATCGATGGGTAATTATGCAACTTTTTTAAATCGTTTATTGTTTTAACAGCTATTTTTTTTTTTATATCATTTTACACCAAACAACCAAAAGGATGCATAATGTTCAGTTTTATTTAGACAAGGGCTTTTATACGCCATATTGTATTTCCAACAGCATCAAAGGGATTTCTCATTTTCAAAGCCGTAAATTACGTGAAACGCAGCGAGTGCCATCAATATCGATATTGAAGTTTTGTCTCTTGAATCTGTGGTCAATGCATAATATCAGTGGTGGTATAGAAATGGTGATTGGCGCTCCCGTTGAGACCTTGCACAGTTTGATATTTACACACTCAACCCCTTTTTGTAAATCTGGAAGTTTATCATAATAGCCATTTTAGCAAGCTTGAAGTATTGTTGTTATGTTCACTAAACTGACTAAAAAAGTTCCATTTAACATTAAAATATTTAAATATAACGCAAAATTAACCATCATCTATGTAAATCACAGAAATACAAACATCAAAAATGAGAATAAAGTTCACTTATTCAAGTCAAATTTACTCAAAGGAATATAGCATATCTTATTGATTAGCACATTCGTTTCCTATTTATGATTAATCATATATAGATGTATTCATTTTTGCATGTGTTTTCATATAGTCACGAGTTTGTTTGTTTTTTAATTTTTTTTTATAACATTTCGATATGTTACCTTGATAGGTGTTTGTTTAATCTACAAGAACTCTGAAGGGCTTTTAAGTATTGCGATATATACGACGGGTGCTACTAGTGGACCAGGAACTGCTAATCCTTCCGGAACACCTGAGTTCACCCCCGGTTGTAATGGGTTTCGTGTTACTCAACCTTTAGTTTTAAGTGTATGTTTTGTATATCGTTGTTTGTCCTTTTGGCCATTTTGTTGTCTGTCCTTGATTTACGGATCCTAATGACCCCTTTGGTATCGCCAAACTCTTTTACTTTAAAATCTTTTAGCTTATATACTTAGTATGTCTAAATGGGAGGTCTTGTTCCCGCATAGGTCGAATCATACTGCATTCGGTATATAAATAGGCTCTGGTTTCCTTCCAGATTGTATATTCTTTTTCATTTCTAAATTGGAACATCTGAAATAAATATTAAATATTATTTAATTTGTTAAGAAATAAAAAAAGAAAATAGGTTTGTCACTTGAGGTACACATTTTATATCTTCTTAGTAGCAATGCAAGTGTGAAAAAATCATGACCTCAGTCTATGGTATTTGGGCCTACATCTACCTCATGTAATCAATGTCTGTCACCCTTAAAGTTATGATTTCGATTCACACCCGTGACGAGTCGATGTACTCAAAACAACATCACGCTGTAACATTTGTAGGAATCTTGTGGCAAGTGGTTTTCTCCGGTCTCGTGTACCAACAAAAGTGATATCATACATAACCATACTGCAATGGTTTTTTTTCTAGTAATGTTCAAATTTGTGAACGTTAAGTTCCATGAACTTTAGGGGCGGAAACTATTTCTTGGTTCAAGAATTGCAATGCTATTGTAAGTTAACATGAATGGTAATTGTGATATGCAGATTCAAACATACACTAGATGGCATGTCGATGTACATAGCTTTGTCTGCACCAACTTCCAACGACAATTGAGTAGATTTACTTTCTGCTATCTCGGAAAACAGCAAGCGATAAACATTCTGTCTGTAAATAAATAAAAAAAACAAGCCAACTCAAATATTGGCCTCGATACAACGTCATGTGATGAAGTTCGCCATTTACATTTGTACTTGCGACAGGTCGGTGGTTTTCTCCGAGTACTTCGGTTTCTTCCACCAATAAAACTGACCGCCAGGATATAACTGAAATATTGTTGAAAGTGGGGTTCAATACCATAAACCAAACCAAATATTGGCAATCCTATTACGAAAAGCAGACGAAATTGTCTTTTTTCTTCTTATTGGTGTACAAAGATCACTTTTTGCAGACAGTGACACAACATGTTTAAGTGGATTTGATAAAAGTGAAGCCATTTGGACTTTTCGCTAAAGCAATATTGCGGAACTTGCTACAGGAAAATTACTGTTATTGAAAAATCAGTGTATTCCTGTACTCAATTCAAACAAAATGTAAAAATGCCTATTAAAAACGTTGAAAATGAAAGTGATATGTTAGGTTTTGTGTACAGAACTATAACGATTGGTAGATAGATACTGATTAACTTTGAAGCGGACCTGATGAAGTTTTTTCCAGAAACTCGTCATCTGCACTAAATTCGACATCTATGTATTTATTTAGACATACATTCTACTACTTTATGATCACAACATGCAGGTTTATAAGCTAAATTGACGGATTAAATGACCGGACAGTTCTATCATACACAGTCACACCTGCTACAGTGACCACCTCTTTTAAGCAATAACTTGTATTATGTGACCTTTATTTTTATTACCCCTCACAGTGGAATTCATATCAATAAAACCTGTATTAAGTGATCACTTATATGACCATATCTCACTGTTCCCTTGGAAGGTCACAGAAGAGGGGTTTGACTATATATCAGTCGTGAGATCACAGATTCAAATTTCAGTGAATTTATCAATTAAATGAATCTGTGTGAATGTCATTATCATGTGAATACGTTGAAATTAATCTATCAGGATTTACATGTCCGTGACTTCCTGTTTGATTTAGAAAACATTTAGGAAAATTGAAAGAATGATTGTAATGCATTACAAATTATTTAATTAAAAGGTGTTTTCTCAGAAGATCGTTTTCCAGACAATCTATCAGAATCAACACGACACCTCAACTAAAACGAACTATTTAAATTAAGCCCGACAATGAAATGTTATTAAAGAGATACTCCCGTTTAAACAACACTTATCATTGAGGTTATGTTGGATTTATTCCAATGTTAAAGATATGTATTGCTTTGTCCAAACTATCAGCATTTGCGTGGTTTAGTGTAAACAATATTTTATAATAGAATAAATTCAAAACATACAGATTACAATAGTGATAATGATAATATTGGATTGGAAAACAGGTATGGACCTTTACAAATTCCTCTCTACAAATATTGCTAAATAATGGATGGCTGCTCTGAACACAATATGGTTTATGGTGATCAATATAAATATGTAATTGATGTTATATAGTGATGTAATATAATATAATATAATATGGGTGACCTTTGGAACCACACAAGTATCAGATGTATAAGCTGTACAGATTTCCTGGCAATATTCAATTAATGAAGGATAATAGAAAGTTTAAAATATATAGATATAGTTATATAAATCTCTTTGATAATAATATGAAATTTTGAAAATTTGCGTGGTTTACTAGACAAGGGATTTTATGGTAGAGGCGTCGCATATTTTGTAGACCAGCAGTATAATGTCCACATCTGCTTCAATGCAGCGCGCCCTGTTGAGGAAAAAACTCCCTGATATTTTTATTATTAGACGACTCAAATAGTAATGAAGAAAATATTTTGTCTAATTTAACGGTAAATGATCTGCAGCTGATTTTTTCATAGGGGTGCGCCTTGCCTGAACCCACACCTGAGATATCTCACAGGAATATCACTCCGTAGTAAACACAGACGCCTAACACGTGGTAAGCAAAAAATATCAAGATTGTTTTGCTGTGATTTCTATTAGAATATTGCATATCAAATAAACACAAATACTTACCGAAATATATAACCGTATGTGCAATACCACAATTTTTGTTGTGCTTTCTTGTTTATATTTAAACTGCAGTTGTTGCAGTTTAGAGCCATATGAAGGTATCACTTAATCTAAAGCTATACTCTGCTACTAGCATATTACGTTTTCATAAACCAGTTCACTTTCTATTGACAAATAATAACATCTTGTGGAGTTTTGAAGACATGTGTAAAATGCTCGACTTATCATAATAAATAAAAAAGCAAACGAAAATTAATAAACAAGACAGACATTGAAACAATCACTGGAACATTCGTCTTTAATTGTCGCTCCTTGTAACACTCAACAAAGACAATATTTGTTTTATCCCTTGTACTGGAACTGGCTGCCACAGCCCATAGCTTTGAGTAGGCCAGCCAATAGAAATATTCAAAGCTGTTGTCTTATGAAACCTGTAAATACTTTAGTCTTTTCACTTGGACTGTGCAACCACTGCCATAATCTTCAACTTGTTGAAGGCGGTCAGTATTAGTAGAAATATCAAAAGAGGCACATCTGTGTGCCTGTTCCAAATCAGGATATAACTTTCCAGCGTCATATGTAACAAGAGTTCATAGATTCCCAATTGTATGATTATGTAGCAATAGGGACCAGCGAGTGATTTTTATTTAACGGCAAATATGCAATTGATCAGCAATATCATGTCGAGAACACGTTGCATTCAATGCCATGATGATTTCTGCTTTGTACTATACCAAGACCGTTAATTGGATCATTATAGTGCTAGCTCACTGAAACAATAGTCTGTATTTAGACATGCAACGAATACCAATTTTATAGTCCTTGGTTTGAACCGTCCGGGTCTCGAACATACGATCTACCACAGTCGTGCCGAGCACGCAATACCATACACCTTCGATGTGGTTTTATTTAAGAGTAACATTATTATAAATTCTAACATGACCTCACTCTTTCCCTTTGTTAAAAAAAAGCAGAATTATATCTTCGTATTATCTCATTAGCACATGCGCCGATGAATGTGACTGACGTTTCCATTGGCAGCATAAATTGTGACCCTAATAATGCCGATAGAGGGCGCAGTAGTATTCGAGTCACATAAATTGTGTGCGACATTTTCCGCAAGCGTATGTATAAATTACCGTCTTCCAATCAAAGTATACTATCGTATTTGTACTCTTAGACATATCTTTTCAGAATCGAAATAAATCATGGAAGCCAGAATGTGTTTTGAGTTTTAACATGGATTGGCGAATATTAGTAAATTTTATCCATCGCTTCTGGCTCGGGATAAAATACTAATATCCGCCAATCCATGTTAAAACTCCCAACACATTCTGGCTTCCATGATTTATTTCTTAAGTAAAAACAATTGAAGATACGAAAGGGGTAATCAGAAACCATAAATCGAAGAAGACCAGACAATACAATAGAAGAAAAAGGACAAACAACATTCTACAAAACATTACACAGAAAACTAAAGATCGAGCAGCGCGAACTTCACTAACATCCCAGGAGTAAAGTATATGGAATATACACGTAGTAGTCTACTCTTTTATACATGTAGTACTACATTTCGTATGCCTATTCACCATGTGTTGTAAGCCGGTCTGATTGTTTTTATAATTTACACATGTAGTGATATGTTTAACTGATTGCATTGATCAACTTGCCATCTACAAGATAGAACACTTTGTCGGACAAAGTGAAAAACCATGTAGTTATTATGCATTTCATAATTGTGATTATCATCTGTATTATTGTATCAAAATATCGGAGAATTCAATCTAACTCATTCAATTTATGTTTGTTCCATATGAAGGATAACAAAGGAAATTAAATGAATTGATACATGTTGTATTTGACAAACTTTATCGCACATGTTCGTACACTGGAAATTTTATGCAATCAGATAATTAGTTTCATGTATCTGAATTTTATGCCTTCGATTTTTGTGGATAGACATTTAGTTGCACTTTTGAATAATTTATTCTAGTTATGATTTATTAATAGTTGTCTAGCGTCAAGCGAGCTGTATTTCAGCTATACTTACGACGAAACAAGCAGACAATAAATCATTCAGATAAAAAAGGTGACACTGAGATCAACATTTGGACGGATGTTGTGATTTTGACAAGTAAAATGGGTACATGTTAATTTATAGGATTGATAAATTTTGCCTTGCGACGGGCACAAACGACCACTTCCAACTAGTGCTCAGAAAGATGTCGTTATTCGCGTAAACAGCCACTCGTATTTAATTTTCCTTCACCTTTTACAACCAGCAGATACTCTTTCGTATTTAATTTTCCTTCACCTTTTACAACCAGCAGATACCCTTTCGGTGGAAAAGAACCCTGTAGCGGAGAAGCAACTAGGCCTTACATGTATTTCTATATCTACTTCACACTAGTATTGTATATGTTGATGTAATTCCGAACACCGTATGCGCGCGGGCACTGCGGTCCCTCAAAAGCACCCACAACTCTCTTAATAGCTTTATTAGGAGAATTGTGAATAGCTTCAGTTTACTTTATTTTCTAACAAAAAATGTTTATTTTGAATATAAAAAATAAACGCGTAGATATCACACTTAGTACGTACGACGTGTGTTATCACACTTAGTACATACGACGTGTGTTATCACACTTAGTACGTACGACGTGTGTTATCACACTTAGTACGTACGACGTGTGTTATCACACTTAGTACGTACGACGTGTGTTATCACACTTAGTACGTACGACGTGTGTTATCACACTTAGTACGTACGACGTGTGTTATCACACTTAGTACGTACGACGTGTGTTATCACACTTAGTACGTACGACGTGTGTTATCACACTTAGTACGTACGACGTGTGTCTGGGTTAACATTCGTCGTGTTATATTTTTCTTGCTTCCTTGCGTTTTTCTGTGTGTAGTTACAGGACTTTAACCGTTATGTCTTATCTTATTTTTATATAAGGAACATGCCTGTAAAACTCAAAGGTGAAACATATTATAAATAATTTAAAGCGTTCTTAAAAAAGCCAAGGACAGAACCTCGAGTAATAGAAATATAAGTAAGCTTCTCTATTGCGAGGTACAATCTCGTTAGTGTGCATCCCTTAGTTGTGCAGAATTCGTCATGCACTGAATTTTAATTTTAATCAGACAAAGGATTGTCGTTTCTGGGTTTTGCAAACCATTTAAATCGTATATTGGATATCCCCTTTACTTGTGGCGACCAAAAGACACATCCGTATTCCCATTCTGGACAGTGCTACTTTTTTATCTTAATTGTTGTATATGAACCTCTTTCTTGTCAGTAATTTTACTGAAATACTATACTGGACACGGGATCTATAAGAACGATTAATCGCAAAACACAAACACATCAACTGTATTTGAATAAAAAGACAACAGAACGTTGTCATGCCTCGTGGTATGACTAGATACATGATTTTACATTTATTTCTGTCTGAGACACATTTGGGAGAAGCAATAATTTGAGGTTATAACGACAGTAGTTTGAAAAAAAATAGCAATCAACACCGAAATAAAATATTTTTAATTTGCACGGCGAGAATTCTTACTGAGCTTGTAAACATACTAGCTGCGGAACTCCATCTCTTAACGGTCTTTATTTTTGCCCATAAGAGATGTAGGTTAACTGGTAGTAATTGTATTTGCAAATACGAATTGGACAATAACACGCCATAGAGGGTTAAAAGAATAAATTATCATGCAAATACTCCGGTGGTGGTAAAATTGAATGAAACGCGTTCGAAATATAAAAATACATGAAAAAGGTATTTTTAACCAATCAAAATCCAGGATACTTATATAAGGTGTAATTATATTACATACATGACACAATTTTATTTTTGGCGTATACTATTTCAGTTTTCTGTAAACGGGAACATGACAGTGTAGAAAATATATGAGTAATTAATCGTATGATGGAATCAAGAATATTTTCAGCATAACATGACAATAGTGCCCCAGTGGAATCAGATTTTGCCTACTGGAAGATCTGGTAAATGACCCAGGTATACTAGTCATTTCTTGAAAAACAATGAAGGCAATGAACACTGATTTCAACCTTATATTGTTATAAATAGAAAAGGATAAAAGACGTAATTTAATTGAATAAAACAAATGGTGGAAGGAATGCATGAAACGTAACAGTGAATCTTTCTCTGATTAACTGAGACTCCGAAATGGTTTGAAGATTAGAGAACCCGTGACAAATCCAGATTACATTCAAACATGTATTAAGAGGTCACCTTTAAGACAAAGAATATGGGTCTTATAAGACAGATGACCTCGTGAAAGAGGTTCAATTCATTTGACATTTCCTAGGACAAGACAAGAAAAAGATGACCTTTTAACACAGGTGACTACTTAATAGAGGTGACCGGACGAGTAGGTTTGACTGTACATTGTATGTCTCGGCCATTTTTGGGATCTGGAATAACACAAATCAATTGCCCGTAACGTTAATAAAAATAAAAGTACATCATTTATAAATACTGCTAGTTAAAATAAATTTGTCATTTTACATTCTATATAAACAATTATAACACATTTAATTAAATATAAAATGCATGCAGTTTTCATTTAATATTAGTCAATGGACTGCATCCACTAGAGACCAATATAACATGCCATTCAATGGATACACATAAATATGAAAAAAGCTAATGGGAATTATAGTTACCGAACTTAAACAATTCTAAATCTCGTTCAATACGTGGGATCAAAGAAATGACATTGCTGCAAATAATGGATTTTGGTTTAGTTTTACCACATCTATAAATCTAATGCATTCTCATGGGGTTTCGATTGCATTTATTGATAATAATATAATTAGAGTTAACTTTCCTTGGGTAGAAATTACTAATGCATGCTATTGGAAATATAAGTTACATGTTGCTAAAGTGCACATGAGAATTGTTTTGGTTTTTTTTGTTGGAAAAACCAATTACTAGAATCCACATTTTGGAATATCCTGCAAGATCGTGGGCTTAACGCCTCTGTAGACAATATTTCAGTTGCATCATGGCGGTCTGCGTTATTGATGGAGGAAACCGTAGTACCCGGAGAAAATCATGGACATGAAGCAAGTCACTGACAAACTTTATCACATAATGTTGTTTCTAGCATACCTCGTATTGAGCTGGATTCGAACTCTAGTACAATTTTAGTGGTGATAAACACCGATTACACAGGTAGTTGTAAATCCAATCAAATGATATCACGACTAGGACGGCCCCCGCAAGATATTGACAACACTCCTGCAACATCGTCTCTATTATAACCGGAGTCGAATAACAGCTATCAAATCTAAGTTTTTCAACACAATTCTAAGATCACCCACATTAATAAATTTATTTCAGCCGCTTAGCTTATTGCAGACATTTTTCAAACATGAATTGCTGTTGCTTGACTGGCTTTAGGAAGTATGCCTCCATGACCTATGCGAACTGTATTGATATGTATAGAAATACCACCTCTAACAAATTGTTGCTTCATATGAGCTGCTGAAAGTTGTTTTTATGTACACGGAATGAAAGTGATAACTGTATTGTAATAGCTATTCCTCGGGTGTCATTATCGGAGCAGGAATTGCTTACCCTTCCGGAGCACCTGATTTCATTCCCGGTTGATAGAGGGAGTTTGTGTTGCTCGATCAATTACTTTTGCAGATCATTGTTTTCCTTTTTCTTTTAGCCATAATTGTCTTTCTTTCTTCGATTATGCATGTCGAATATCGATTATTTTTATTTGCTATGAAATGAACCTCTTTTAATTTTACAAGGTTCAAATATCTATAATTATAGGTAAATTATACTCAAATGCTTTGTTTTTTTTCCATTCCTCTTGTATTGAACGGAACCATGTTGTCCTTCGTAAGGGAAATAACTCAAATATCAATAAATGCCAAAAGTGTATAATTTTAGAATCAAGTCAGAAACTGAAAAATGGTCCATTTCCGCATATTGATATGTCCTGTTTGTACATTGTAGTTTAATGTAATCTTGATTTGGTCCATTACAATGTCAACAAATAAATTAATGCTGTTTGAAATGTGAAAATGTTGTTGCCAGTTTATCCCTCCATATTGAATATTATTACTTCCACATCCTTTAGGGAAAGTTGTGTATTTCATCCCTTTCGGATGAGATAATATCCCTCATCCTTGAATACAAGCCATGTTTCCTGGGTGGGTGATGAATGATGGTATGTATTACGAGTTCATGCTTTGTGTTATGATTTGGTTCCCTTCATCGGAAACAAAGTGTGTATCTATGATTCAATTTTCGTATTATTGAAGGTGGAAAATAGAGCAGAAATGGAGTATAAATAAAACTTGAAATAAAGTTCGATTTGTAGGTTAGGCCACTTTCAACAATATTTTATTTTTATATTGGCGGTCAGTTTGATTGGTGGAGGAAACAACCGACCTGTCGCAATTCACTGACAAACGTTATCACATAATGTTATATTGGCAACACCTCGCCATGAGCTGGATTCGAACCCTAGTTCGTTTTGTCTAATATTAATAATGCATTATGTTTTCGTCATTGTTTTCTTAGGAAAGTCCACTAAATACATGTAGCTTATGTACTTATTTACCTTACCTTCATTATCTTTCCCTTTATTGTCTTAATCATCATCAATATTTTCTTTTTCTCAGAAAAAGCGTCTCGTCGCTCATTAAGAATTATTAAAGGACATGTCTACTGTGAATATAAACGTGACAGACAAAATGTATCATTAGCATTCAAAAATAGACATAAACCGTTGGCACCGTTGCCGCTACGTTTTGATGTACCAGTGTACTGAATAACAACGCTAGAATTCAGTAATTGTGTCGAGTTCATTAAGACCCATATAAAGAGGAGGCCGTCGTGGTAGTACCCATCACCACTAAAGTTGCCAGTTCGAATCATGGCGAGGTGTACTCGATACTACAGTACATGCTAAACTTTGTCATCGACGTGTGACAGGACAGTGGTATTCTTCGGGCTCTCAAGTTGTCTTCACCAATAAAACTGACTTCCACGATATAACTGAATTATTGTTGAAGTGGGGTTAAACACGATAATCCTAATCCTTACAAAATCGGTTACCGGTATTATATGTTATCTCACCTCTTAGGAGTTATATGTTACATTAAATAAAGCTCTGAAGATACCAAAGGGAAATCAGAAACCGTAAATCGATGAATGAATGAATGAATGAATGAATGAATGAATGAATGAATGAATGAATGAATTGGAATTTTGGTGTTTAACGGCACTTTCAGCAATATTTCAGCTATATCATGGCGACCAGTTTTAGTGGTGGAGGAAGCCGGAGTACCCGGAGAGAACCACCGACCCTGGGCAAGCATCTGATAAACTTTATCACTTTCGGCTGCGGGTCGAGCGCACCCTTTTTTGTAATTTACACCGTATTGGTGATAGGCTTGTATGAGTTGTTAGATCCAACGACCTAACTCATTGAGCCACCCGGGCCCCGTAAATCGACGAAGGACATACAATACAATGGTTAAAAGAAAAAAAGATAAACAGTGGTCAACAAAACATTAAACAGAATACAAAGGAATGAACTACATGCACTGCACTAAAATCGGTGGGTAGGGGGTGATCAGAGGTGTTCCGGGTAGCTAAGCAGTTCCAGTGTCATCCGTCGTATTACTCATGGTGACAAGGCATAATACATGTATGTGAGAATACAACGCCCTCATTTTTTTTCAATCAAATTAAAATATTTTAATGGATATAAATTTAGAATAAAAACATGATATTATATACAGCAATACTAAAATGATAAATATTAATCATTCTGAAAAAAAGATGATATAGCATGAACATTAAGTTAGTACAAATGTAAAGATTATATAGAAGGAAGGAAGGAATGCCATGTGATATACAAATATATACAATAATCATACAACTTCATGTGTACCAAACCAGGAAAGTGAGCGGTCATGTATTTGTGTGTTAGGAGTATTGATTTTGCCTCTTTCTGAGATTTTGATATTTGATTTCAACCCACCATTTCTTTGGAAATGCATGTACCAAGTCAGGGCCATTGCGGTTTTCCCAGTTTTACGGTGGTTGACTGATTTTGTCTGTTTATTGACTTATGGGTTTTTACTTTCCATTTAGAAGGCTGTTCGGTGTTTGGTAATTTTATTATTATCCTTATTTGGAAGTGTTTTTGACAGTGTGGTATAAACTTTGTTTTTGACAGTGTGGTATATACTTTGTTTTTGACAGTGTGGTATATACTTTGTTTTTGACAGTGTGGTATATACTTTGTTTTTGACAGTGTGGTATATACTTTGTTTTTGACAGTGTGGTATATACTTTGTTTTTGACAGTGTGGTATATACTTTGTTTTTCATCTTATTAGTACAATGGAACTGAATAATGTGAACTGAATAATATCTTATAGACACATATACCTATATCAACACGTGTTTTGTTCCTCCGTATGTAACGCTGAATGGGTCATCATATAAACCTAAGACAAAACGTTCAAAGTATTATTTATAATAGCCAAATCAAATACTTACGAAAAGAGCCTTTTTTAAGGCTCACTATTTTTTTAATTCTACGAAATATCATTTGATAGAGGAAATACAAATCTTAAGTAGATGCATCTGTATATTTACCATTACTTACATTATTCAAATATGTATTGTTTACTATTGTGATGACAGGCAGTTCCACAATTGTGTATTTTGATAAAATGTAAGCTTATTGTCATTTTTGATAATATTTGACTTGACCAGCGATCACAAAGAAAAGAAAGTTGTATATATAAACCATGTGAACCAAGCAGAAAGAACGGCAACTCTTTACAAAATATAACGTAAGAGTTGTATGCGGTTTTTTTCACTATGCTACATTGAATATAATAGTAGCGGTCATATAAATTTGTATGTTTGGCCCAATGTACAAAAGAGGGCGTATCAGTGTTTTGCTACGGAAACAAAAAGAATTTTATTTTGCTATAAAATAATACCATAACACAGATTAGACAGCTACATGTATATTAATATTTTTTTTCTATATTTTGTATTATGATCGATATCATTAAAATTTTACAAATACAAAAATGTATATATGTTTGTTGGATAGTTTAATTATCCATTAAAATCTAACTATATCCCGTATCTACCAGAGATCACAGATCAACCGATCAATCAAGGACGAGATTATACAAATAAGGTATTGGTCACGAATAGCTTAATGGATGCAGGAAGGAATATGAATGAAAGTTTCCACGACCTGACCAATACAGGGAGCTTATAGAGGTTAATGTATTTCCGGATAAATACAATAAAATAAAAATGCCACACCGACTTCTTCTTTTCATTCGCCTTTACACTTGGATTTCAGTTTCCGCTACGAATCTGGTAGTCTTCTGTAGGGCATCAACGGGCCCATAAAGCTTCTCCTGGAGTGTTGTTGGTAATGGCCATATTTCTTCTCTCAATTCCTGATGGTTCTTGCGTGTCTGTAAAATATGGGTGGTAATTTGCTCTGCCTCTCCACAGGAGCACATCGGAGATGGTATGTTCTTCATGTTCTGTTCATATGTTGGTTGTGTCCTGTGCTCAGATTTGATGATGGTCTTCATCTTTGTAAGGCAGACCGGGTTGCCACACTGACAGAACAGTTCCACATTCCTCTCGAACATCGTAGAAATAAAGGCCTCTAAAATGCATATACATGAAGCTCACATTCCTGGCTTGACACTGACAATTCACAAACCTCCCATTTTAGTAAAATGATCTGGTATTGCAAGTGGTAACCATATGCGTGTAAAATATCAACTCTCACGCAGAAGCTGGACGACAACTGTGTTATAAATAGAAGTTAGAGAAAACCGAAGGGGCAAGCAAGAATTGACAATCAAAGGCACTGGCAACATATTGGTCACACAAGATACAGGACGACGAGAATTAAAATACAACACAACACAGAAAACTAAAAAGATGAGCAACACGGACCCCTCCAAAATAAAACGGGAGTGAACATAGGCGCTCGCGAAGGGTAAGCAGTTCATGTTTCTTATAAGACAGGTCGCTCTAAATTTGAACATTAAACATAATAACTTGCGTGACACATGAGATGTAATATGTATAATACAAATTATATTAAAGAGAGACAATGGCATTGAACAGTTTGAAAAAAACCCAAAAATAAGAGGGAGAGGGGGGGTAATCAACAGACGTAAATAGAAGATAGACAATACAATGGTCAAACATAGAAGACGAACAACCAAACAATAGCACACTAGTCCATAAAACACTAAGCAGAAAAGGATTGGGCAAAATTGATTGGTAGTCTGATAATTGTGTGTTCTCCGTCAGTTAATTATGGAGATCGATGCATGATGTTAATATTAAAACAATTATCACATGCCATATCAGATTAAAAGAGAAACACACACACACATGTGTACATTGTATCATAATACATTCACACCTTTGTTCAGAAAAAAATCATATATAAAAATACATTGAACAAGTAACAGCAAATACAGGTTTCTTAACTGACGATTACTAGGCTTAGTTTGCATTTTTATGACAAAATTTTATAAATTTTACAATATATATAAATATGTTAATTACGTTTAAAGCACACGCCATCTTGAAACTGGTATATAACATACAAAAAACACAGACATGATGATTCAAAGCTTAAGAAATGATTCATACACTAGATGGTATATGATATGTACAAAATGTGTCTTTAATCCAATAGACCATTTGCCAGTTTCCGACTTTATTCTACAATTATGCGCTTTTGATATTTGAGTTATTTCCCTTACAGAGGACAACATGGTTCCCGTTCCATGCAAGAGAGACGGAAAGGACAACAAATTTGAGTATAAGTTTCATAAAATTTATTGATATTTGCAATTGAACCTTGTAAAATAACCGAGGTTAATTTTATTGCAAATAAAAAATACATCACCAGTCGTAACAACATTTTAATTTCATTCAGATTGTGAGAAAAATATATCTTATTTTGGTTGAACATTGTGTGAATGGAAACGCTTGTCCGGCTTAAAGGGAAGCAACTACTACAAACACGTGGAAAAAGCATATAATTTTAGAGTGAAGTCGGAAACTGGCAAATCGTCTGCAAATTACATTTATCTGGAAACAATGCACCCCATCGTATGATGACAAATGTAAAACGATTAAGTTTCAAAAATTTCTTTACAAGTATTTGCCAATGTCACACTTCTGTATGCATGTTCGTTTCTTCATTCGTGTTCTCGTATGGGTCGAATCCTGGAATATCTTTTGGTCCAGTATAAGTATACTATAATAGACAAAAAAAAAGAAAGAATCAAATATACACTCTCTATTCTCACAGTGGTATAATCTATCTGCGCATTTAATTGATTTGCAAATGTTTTATCAGGAACTGCGTACCCTTCCGTAGGATCTGAGTTCACCCTCGGTTTTTAGTGGTGTTCCTATAGTGCGATCTTTAGTTTTCCGTGTAATCTTTTGTAGATCGATGTTTTGTCTTTTTATACCCCCGCTCCACTGTTTTAACTTCTTTCCGTCCGTCTGTCTGTCCTTTCGTCCGTCCCAAGATATATTTCGTCGCATTTTTCTCAGCAACTAATGATGGCAGAAATCTGATATTTGGTCACATGCTTCGTATAGGTGCCCCATATCGTGGGAAGCGTTTTTGGACCCGTCACATTCCTACTTCCTGTTTGCCGACTTGGTTGGTTTTTATACACATTGAACATATATGGGGGGGGGGGGTAAAATAAGTGAGCATTATTCTTTCTGCCATTGTAGTATCTGTCCATCGAATTACGGCATCTCATTACCCCTTTGGTATCATCTTCAATATGATCTTGCCCCCGACAGAAGAACCTTCCTCCAGGCATTTGTTTATGTTAAGATATCCTGGTATATATTTGTTCTCCAGTATATAATTAATTCCAGATACTTGTAATTCTGAACGGCATATCATTGTATTTTGATATGCTTGTCATTATATTTACAGACATGATCAATTTTAATTATAAATTGTATTTCCCTTAACGTGAAATCTGAAACACAAGTATGGCACTCTAAAAGGTTTTGTAAATAATGATACTGTGTTTTTTGTAATCAATTTATTTATGGTTTGTGCGTTGAGACCGGAAATATGTTGAATGATAAAAAAAAGTTGCTGAAGATATAAAATCGGATTAGAGAATTTTAAATTATTTGGCATTTTAATATTTTGGCGTTGAGAGTACCGGATGACGTTGCGTGTTCAGTAATTTAGATATCTACGTTTTTAATTCTATTTCTTTCAGCTTTATTTTGTTAATTGTCGCAAAACTAAACATTACGTTTAGCCCAACATTATACGGACACAACATTCGTTGATTATATTTAATTATTCTCGTCATGCCTGTTATTGGAATACTGTACACATGACGTTTATCAATGATCATTTATAAATGAATGTAAATGCTGTGAACCCAACCCTGTCTAAAAAGGATCTCCTTGGGATCAACATTTGTGTTCGGTATAGGGTTAGGGTGTTTCACTCCACTTTCTACAATATTTCAGTTATATCGTGGCGGTCAGTTTTATTGGTGGATGAACCCAGAAAATCGGAGTATCCGGAGAAAATAGCCGACCTGCCGTATGTCACTGACAAACTTTATCACATAATGCTAAATCGAGTACAACTCGCCATTAACGAGATTCAACCTCACTGTAGTGGTGATATGTAATGGTTGTACAGGAAGTGTAGATCAAACTACCAATCAATCACGACCATGATGGTCCCCTTGTTCGGAATAGACATATGTCTGCATTGACCTTTTGAATACCGGGTACCTATTATATTTTGCATACAATTTTTTAAATTTTAACTTAAAAAATAACGATAAGCTAAGAAAAGAACAACAGTTGGTAAATATCATCCATAATATGGAAAGTTATATATTTTAAATTGTTGTATTAAAGCTACATGTAATAATGCCCGCAATGTTATAATAATTCCATCATGTTTTGTGAACAATTATCAATTATTACAACGCACTGTACATGCATATATCATTAAGGGAGGGGTTTTTTTTTTTTTTAATCTTTTTCTCATATTTATTAAAGGAGGTTTTCTATATGGATTGAATACAGTCTAATGATTGAACAACACACTTATTTTATTTAAAGTCTCACTTGCTAAAAAAAAACCACACCTTGACTTTTGAACTGTAAGGTGCACAGCACCGTACATACTTATTTTATTTATTTTACAACCCCGCGGGAACCCCGAGGTATAGAAATGGGACCGAGAGCTTCTTCGGCTTTAAGGGGCGTCCGTCGGTTGTGCGGGATGTATAAATTGACAACCAACCCGTCCTTCGGATGAGACGTAAATAAAACCGAGGTCAGGTGTTCAGAGATTGCCACCCTCTTCGCACGTTAAAGAACCCAGTGTAACAGCTCATAATGAGCATTATGCTCATGATGAGTGGTCCATAGGAGACCTGTTGCACTGGCAAAATTATCCGTCCCTACCCATCACATTTCCTTGTTTCGAGTCCCGTGGCGTTTAAATTATTCTCGTCCTGAACATAGCTGAAAAATTGCTCGTTGGACGTTAAACATCAATCAATCAATCATACTTATTTTACAGAGGTATACATGTACATGTATAAAGAAGGTCGTAGATAAAATTCGATTTCTTTTCACCCCAGGATACTTTAAGTTAACACATCAATTGGGTTTTTGATCAGAAATCTTTTTTTTTTTGACACTTTGAATTAGTGTTACTGTTCTTAGGCAATTTTATTTTTATTGATATTTCGAAATATTTACATGCAGAATTTAGTCACTTTCTTTACTTGGAAAGTTGCATTATATTCAAACAAATATATAAATATTCATACCGTTCCGGAGATTCCTGATTGATTGAGAGATATACATACCGTTCCGAAGATTCCTGATTGATTGAGGGATGTTAATACCGTTATTGAGATTCCTGATTGATTGAGAGATATACATACCGTTCCAGAGATTCCTGATTGATTGAGAGGAGTCGAGGAGTCTGGATGGCCAGCATCTATTGAGCCTCTGAATGATATGCGAGCTTTATTTCTAACAATAGTTCCAAATGCTTCCTGTAATATTCAATAATTGTTCAACGATTGGTGTGCAATTGAAGTTTATATTTTTATTAAAAAATGGAGAGCATATATATGTCTTTTCTTGACCTTATAACGTATAACTGCATGTTGAAATCCGAACGTATCTTTCTAAATAAATGTTAGAGAAAACCGAAGGGACAATCAAGAGACATTGGCACTTCTCATCATGCACACAATATGAAGATAAACGAAACACACAAACACCACACAGAAAATTATTTATCAAACTAGCACTCCATATTACAAACATTTACTGATTCGATGGTCTACGTTTAATGGTCAAGGTTCTCGCCTCGAGGGGGGTAAATCGTTGTTTGAGACCCTGTCAGGACAGAGAGTATCATATTGGCATTTGCTGGTGCTATGCTTTGAAGACCCTGGTGAACTGCATCACTTAAGTTACAAACTTAGAACTTCTATAGCTGGGTTAAAATTATCACATTTATATTTAGCTTAGTTCGCTGGTTGTTTGTTGTTTTCTTTTGTTCTTGTTTTTGTTTTTATTGTTGTGACGTATGGTGTAAATATCTCTCAAGACATATGTGAAAATAAGAATCATCTTAATTTTTTACATTGAGTACAGACCTTGGACTTTCTTGAGTCGACGATCGATCTGTAGAGAAATTCAAGTCCAGCTATGATAATTGACAGGCTTAATCCACCAATCAAAATATAAAAAATGCCAGCGACGTTTGTTAACTTCAGTTCTGCCTCGCTTCCAGCCTTGATAAAAAAAAAATAATAATACTAAATGTCACACGACTTTATTATAAAACACGTATAAATTTGGGTCTTAATACAAATATATATTTATAAACATTATATTGCTAAAAATCAATAATATATATCCAGAATACAATAACTAGTTTTTGATTGGATATTTGCTTAGTAATTCGAACAATCAAATTCGAGCTTTCATTCACACTTCGTGCGCTATATTGTTGACAGGAACACAGATGACAGCAAAAGTGAAAGCATCGGATTTGCCGCTTTAAATTAAAGGTCGAAGATTTTGTGGAGAATTGAATCCGGACAACCCTAAGAGAGCCACATGTATAGCTACTTAAATAAAAATTACCGGTATAAATTTATTGGAATTTCATTTTCCCCTCAAAATATGAATGGTGTCATGGATTTACAAAAAATAATTATTTTGAAAATAAATTTCCCCTTAATGTATTTTATGTAGTGCCCTACAACAAATCTGATTGACCAATCACCTATGAAGAATGTATTTTTGTTTGCAGAAAATAAAACAAGATGGACACCGATGTATTTTTAGATACACAGTAACCAATAGTTATAGGTTGGTTGATTTATGGTGTTTAAGGCCACTTTCAACAATATGTCAGTTATATCGTGGTGGTCAGTTTTATTGGTGGAGGAAACCGGAGAAAACCACCGAACTGTCGCAAGTCACTGACAAACTTTATCACATAATGTTGTATCGGGTACACCTCGCCATGAACAGGGCTAGAACTCACAACTTTAGTAGTGATAGACACTGATTGCACAGGTAATTACAAATCCAATACCACACGACCACGACTGTCTCTATTTAAATTGATAGTGTCTACGACTTGTACTTATTTCGACATAAGTAATTGAACAGGGAATATATTAAAAGCAACAATAAACAACAAATAAAACATATATTGACTAATCTAACATTCACCGAAACACTTGACGGTTTACCACATTCAGACGTGTCTTCCCACCATTTCTTCTTCAATGACCGTAAAACTCCCTGTTCTCTCAGATGTAAAACAGCAAGAGTCAGACGATCCCTTTAATATAGTTATTGAAAAGGCTAGTTTATATAATACATTAAAATAAACTACATGTATTTCAGCAAGGGTATATTAATCTTTTCAGTGAGAAATGATCACTCAAGAATACTCTTTGCTACGATAGTAGTATCTGAAATATTGTGTCATTTGGGATGCAAACACCCCAAAATCAGAGAGGACATTGCTACACAAGGTTTGGCTTAGGTTCATGGTGTTTAACGCCACTTCCAACAATATTTCAGTTATATCGTGGCGGTCAGTTTGATTGGTGGATGAAACCGGATACAACCACTGACATGTCGGAAGTCACTGACAAACTTTATCACAATGTTGTATCGAGTACACCTCGCCATGACCGTGTTCGAACTCAAACATAGTAGTGATGATAGGCGCTTATTGCACAGTTGGATGTCAATCCTACTAATACAGGAACACGACGATGACGACGACGCTTTACTACACAAGGATCAACCATTGTCACTACAATGAATGAATGTAAAGAGATAAAAATGCATTATCATGCGATTGTTCTGTGACAGAATTTATCTATATCTATATCTGTTGACTCTAGTTTTTAGCTATGAGAATCCGTTGCTTGGCAACATCGCCTCATAAGTGTACAATATTTAAGCAAGGGCAATGCAGTATGTGTTCCTTTTCATTCGTAAAAGCAAGACAATTGTGTGGTATGTTGATGTACTAAATATTGAAATTTAATCGATGCATTTCTTCCATAATGTATTATGCAGTGATTGTGATATAAACGCGACCCCGTTACTTCGAGGGCCCGGGTGGCTCAATGAGTTAGGTAGTTGGATTACCTAACAACTCATACAAGCCTATCACCACTACGACGTGGGATCGTGCCCGACTTTGTAGATTACAAAAAAGGGTGCACTCGAATCGCAGCCGCAAGTGATAAAGTTGATCAGTTACTTGCCCATGGTTGGTGGTTCTCCGGATTCTTCCACCACTAAAACTGGTGCCCATTATATAGCTGAAATATTGCTGAAAGTGGCGTTAAACACAAAAAACAAATCGATCAATCATCGTTACTTCGAACTCGAATTTTTCTTGATTGATTGATTGATTATTGCTTAACGTCCAGCGGGCAGTATTTCATTTATATTTAGGAATATAAGTTCAATAGTGTATAAAATCCAGATCGGGGCAACAGCTTCGGCTGCCACTGATAAAATATGGAGATTTGGGTAATTAGTCTTTTGTAGCACCTACTTTTCTTTTGAAGTCTATAGAATAGGTATGTAACGTGCTGGGAGATTGCCACTCTCTCAATATACGTTACAAACTATGTTCCACTCTCACAAAAACAGCCCGATTCAACTGTAAATATGACTATAATTTTATTATTTCTCAATATATGCAGGTGGATATGGTCACTTCTCGTTCAACATGTCTCAGTAACTCTTTAATGCTACATGTATTATTGGTTTCTTGTCTATCGATGTTGTATGTGTTGTATAAAATGAACATTAATTAAAGGATAGCTTCATGGGAATAATTCGATTAATGGTTTATCCATCTCATCTTGTATAGAAATCAGCACAATTCCCTGTAGTATAATATGTTTACTTATTATATAGATATCGATGAAATACCGTGATTTCCGATTTAAATAAAAACGATAATTTCACTAGTGAAATTACCATTTTTATTTTCACTCTCGCTATTTTTCCCGCCATTTTTCGAGCAGGAACTACCTTTTTTAGAATATTATATGGAGTGATGTCCCTTTGCTTCATTTCATTGACAGATTGTTAGTTTCATTTACGAAAGATTTAAAAAATAAACAAAATGATATCTTAATCTAGTATCTCATTGAGATACAACGGCAGGTAAATTTGGCAAACATTGACAGTTTTGATATTTTTCATGGCAGAATTATTCTCTAAAAATATATGGTCTCGGCCGGAAAGAATCTTTCCAACAGTAAAACTTTAACCC
>MJUT01016142.1:1139676-1152793 GCA_002080005.1 Gigantidas platifrons | reverse complement strand
AACATTACAAATGAAATGAACATAATAAAAAAAAAAAACGAAACATACATCAAGTGTCAATAAATAGAATTGTGTCTTTCAAGGTCGAGTGCATGCTATGATTACAAAGTTTACAAGTAAACAACATGAAAATTACATTCCTTATCGAAATATGTGCACGTGAATTTATTTATTTACAAAATTGAAAGCATTATACAAACGTTTCAGTCAACGAGTAGCCTAGGACTCAGTTGTATATTAATGCGCAATAAAGAAATAAACACATGCAATGCAGATGAAAGAAAATATCAAATTTATTGGCTCAAAACAGTCTATATAATAAACAGTATAACTAACTGTGATGTCCGATTACCAAAAATATGTCACTCATGACCGCACAACACTGATAATGCACTCATGTGCGGTCATGAGTGACATATTTTTGGTAATCGGACATCACAGTTAGTTATACTATAATTAAAAGTTAAATAATGTCAAATATACCACAACCGTACCAAACAAATAAGAAAATAAATCCAGACGTTTTAAATAAACATAGAGTTATTTTTTACTCAATACATAAAAGTAATCATAGTAGTCTTAAGAACAAAATATAAAACAAATAGCAAAAAATAAGATAAATTCATGCATTTTAAATAAACATGGAGTGTTCTTTTTTACCCAACACATAAAAATAATCATACTAGTCTGAGAAAAAAAAACAATTTCCAATATTATGTTACGATATTTTCTCTTCTATTTATTATTGCTCTCATGTTGTGTGTTAATTTTTTCATAATTAGTTTCAGTCAAATGGTGGTGAATTCCCACGGGACTATTAATGCATTATCTTTCGTGAAAGATGATAGAAAACACATTAAGCTAGTTATATGGCAGTGTCTGATTACCAGTCACTACATAAAAATGACACATACCGCCTGGGACTTGAAGTATCTGTGTATTACTTTAAATCAGTTTTTTTATGGGGTTAGATTAATGGTGTTTAACGCAACTTTCAACCAATATTTCGGGTATATCATGGCGATCAGTTTTATTGGTGGAGGAAACCGGAGTAATCGGAAAACCACCGATCTGCCGCAAGTCATTGACGAACTTTATCACATATTGTTGTATCGAGTACACCTTGCCATTAACAGGGTTCGAACTCACAACTTTAGTGGTGATAGGCACTGACTGCACATGAAGTTGTAAATTTAACTACCATATGTTCATGACCACGACGCCCCACCCCCTCTTTTTTTTTCTTTTTTTTTTTGCCTAGGACTTGAAGTTTCTATTTATTACCTTAAATCAGAACCAATAGGTGTCGCAATACCATATCCTTTAGAGTCCAGATTACTTCCGACTTTCATTGTGTCACATGGTTTCCGGCTGTTCGTATATTCATTGGTAACCGATTCCATTAGGTATGCATATTTACCATTCTGTTCCCGAACCTTTTCAATACCTTCTTGTGTAGTCGGAACGAACACATCCTTTGTTGTAGTCATATACGCCCACATACGCTCGTAGACTGCTACTTTTGAAAGCTAAAATATTTTATTGTTTATAGTTGTAATGATATTAATTCAATGTATATAAATCATTGTACTATGATAGGGACATTACGCAAACCAAATAATTGTGATTTTAACATATGGAAACACTTTGGTTTGCATTCATTATTCCAGTTCAGAATGTAAAAACATTTCACTCTTCGACCACAAAGCCACTTGCCTTTTTTTACTTGCACTATATTCAGTCAATTTATCTTCTAAAGGTTTAAAAACAATCTTAGCAAACAAGTAGACACCCACAATGTGAAAATAGTATTTTAGACGGATGCATAATTCAGTGGTTATACTGGAATATGATAGCGAAAATGTTTGCGTTACCTATTTCCGAGACAATAATCGACAAGTCCTTAGAAACATGTATGAATAGCAAACCACAGACATACTTGAATTTATTTTTCATCAACGTACAGTACCTGCACTTAAATTGCGATATCATTTACTAATACATAATTTAGGTTCATAAACAAGCTATATAGCTGTTATACTTACCCTGAAAAAATCAGAAGTTGTACCACCGTTGTATGTTCCATATCGTATCTTTGTTTGTTTAGCCAGATCTTCAGCAGAATCTATTGGTGTGTTCATTCTTTCTACTGTCAGAAAAGCTGCTAAATTAGCAGTATACGAGGAGATTATAATCAAAGTAAAAAACCACCAAACGCTTCCAACTATCCGACCAGATACAGACCTAAATTATAATAAATGTCAGAATTTTACATGTATTTTATAATCAATCGTGGGATTTACTACAAACTCAATCAAACATTTACCATAGTAACGTACATGCTCTGTATTAACAAAGGTTTACTGTGTATATACTATTTCATTTCTGAGCCCTTAAATACATGGACTTCGTTTTAACCAATTTCCATTTCAAATTGAAATAAAATGACAATTATGTAAGTAGGTGTCTAGAAACATTAAAACTTAAGCTGATGGGTATCTGGGTGTTCATGGCAATCGCGTTAGTATAATGGTCAGAAACCAACGCCTTTAAGCACTCGACCACCGAAGCATCTACTCATTTTGATGCATTAGTTAGACTGATTGATAAATTGTTGGTGACTTTGAGATGAAGAAATTCAATATAAAATGTGTGTTCACTAGTATTCAGTACGTTCCGTATGAAACTCGAATGTTTTACGACTTTGTGTATGTGTCAATTAGTAACATACAATTATATAATTTTGATTGATTGATTGATTTTTGGTGTTTTAATGCCACTTTTAACAATATTTCAGCTATATCATGGCGACCAGTTTTAGTGGCGTATGAGTACCCGGAGAGAACCACCGACCATGGGCAAGCAACTGGTAAACTTTATCACTTGCGGCTGCGAGTCGAGTGCACCCTTTTTTGTAATTTACAAAGCCGTGCGCGAAATCACGCCATATTGGTGATAGGCTTGTAAGAGTTGTTAGATCCCAGCGACCTAACTCATTGAGCCACCCGGGCCCCCTATAATTTTGTGTATGTGTTCAATAGTAACATAAAATGTTATGACTACGCGTGCATCTCACTAGCAACATTTGAATTTCTGTCTATTCATATACATATAATTCATGTCTATGTTTTCTATCTTTTAAGATATTTTTATATTTGTTTGCTTTTTGTTTATTTGTTTGTTTGTTTATGCTATATGTTATAAACACTGATGTCCATAAAAAAATATAATGTAATATTAATTATCAAAATGGTTCATACTAAAGAATCATGAGTTCTTTTAGGGTTGTGTTAGGATTATGATGTTTAACGCCACTTTCAACAATATTTCGGTTATATCGTGGCGGTGAGTTCTTTTATATCTTATTTACCATAAATGTATTATACAACTTCCATTATATAAGTCCGGTACAGTGGCATGTACACATACTTTATATACCATGTAATTGGTCTTGAATATATCATTACACATTTCTCTGGGGTACAAATAGGACCTGACAGACAACTCGTATGGTGCAACATTGACATACAGTAGCTAAATTAAAATCTACTAACTTTGGGCTTATATCACATCCCTGCTGCATGAAAGCTCCTAAGGAATACCACAAACTGTTAGATATGGTGAAGGCATTTGTGATAGTCTTGTCGTCGTCGACTTGCCATTCTGTAGGACTAAATCTACTGACAAGAAACAGGACCACGCTCACTCCAACAAAGGCGAACAGAATACACATCCATATTTCATAAGATAATGGGTCCATGAAGGAGAATGTGTGTGTTTTCTTGTTTTCTGGTTTCTTTATCATAATACTAATGCCTAGACTCATAAATGGCTTAGTAAAATCAACTACTCTCTCTCGCTCAGATGATATCGTTATTCCGCCAAATCCGATGTCGGCCATCTGAAAATGAAAATTGTTTAATAAAAGGTACCTTTCGAGATAGTATATTGAATATATAGATAAGTCAGAAATATTCAGAATAAAACCCAAATCTACACATGTAAACTCATAAATTCATATTGTGAACGATTTCAAAACTATAAGAGTTGATTTCATGCTACAATAAACTGAGAAACATACAATACCACACCCTCGGCACAGATCTAAAATATAATAGAAATATCTTTAGAAGAGTTTGAAGATACCAAAGGGGCAATCAGAATCCGTATATCGAAGAAGAACAGACAACACAATGGCTAAAAGATACCAAAGGGGCAAACAGAATCCGTATATCAAAGAAGAACAGACAACACAATGGCCAACAAAAAAGTACAAAAGGACAAACAACGGCAACAAAACATACATATAAAACTAAAGATCGAGTAACACGAACCCCACTAAAAACCGGAGGTGAACTCAGGTGCTCCGGAAGGGTAAGCAGTTCCTGCTCCACTACTGACACACGTCGTGTTAATCTAGTGACAACACAGGCAAAATCGATACCTCTAACACACATTTACATGACCTGTACATTTCCTTTGCTTTATACAGGCACTTCAATAAAGTGTTAGGGTTAAACTAGATGTATTGACCCAAACCTCCCCTCTTAAGTGTAATGATGCAGTCATGCAAATGTCTTCCACGGGAGTGCAACTTGTCAACCCTCACATATCACTTGGCGAACATCATTGTTATAAAGAACAATATATTCTTGAGCATTACACATAATATATAATTCGTCTTATTGTATACCCATAGGTTATCTTAGCGGATTTTTGTTGTGGTTTTTTTTTGCTTGGGGGGAGGGGGGGGGCTCCCAACACTATTAAATGATTTGCCTTTGCAATCTTTTGACTATGGACGTACCTGATGAAGATTATTCTGGTAACGCTTCGTGCGCACTAAATTAGATATCTACGTTTTTATCACAAGTAGATGGAAAGCACAACAATGCAAAGATAAAAGTAATCCAAAGCAAACGAACAGGTGCTGTTCAGACAAAATAAATTTCTTTCTATGACAATCCAGACTAAAATCATGTGTTACGGGAGGGTATCGTAACTCCCAAAGTCAAGGAGATACACATTCGCAGGTTTATAATGGAAAGACTGATAGCAGATGCCCCTATTCAAATATTCCCAATAACAAAATAGGTGTTCTCATAACCTTGGGGAAGGGCGGTTCAAGTATACCTTAAACAGGAGGGGAGCAGGGTTGTTGTTACAGCTGTTATCTTGCCAATATCTCAATTAAATCACAACACTAAAGATAAAGAAAACATTGTATTCTCCCTTAAAAATATATATGACTTACATTTCGTGTTAACTGTCCAATTACACCGGTCCAGGTCTTGTTGTCTAGTCTTATACCATACGTGTTCGCCAGACAAACGGTGTAATTAAAATTGACGAGTTCAGCAACGGCCCTTATTAGGTCAACTATGTATCCTTTGAAATTGTTAATTCCACATCTAGGTTTAGGAACCATCTTTTCTGCCTCTGTCGTGTACATAACATAAGGAGGTTCCTGTAAGAGTATTGCCTAAATTAATATAATTCCTGGTGTGTTGTGATGATGCTGAATTGCAACTTGATTAATAGAAATGTTACAATATTTGATATTTTAATATCGATTTCCAAAGGATTTGGTTTGAGCACCATCAGAGATGTTAGCTACAATAGAAGTTCAGTAATATGCTGGTAAGTTTTATTGGTGGAGCCAAAAGAATAGCATGAAAAAACACGGACCTGTCGCATGTCAATTACACATGTTGATATAAGAGTATATCTAGTACACTGAACACCGAGAGTGGTCTGCATTCACAACATAATTGGTCATAGGCACTTATTTCATAGTTATATGCAAATTCAGCTACCAAGTAATTGATCATGATACTGATTGCCGGTCATGGCGTCTTCAATACAGCTATGTAATAAAGTTTTCGCATTAACATGTAACATGTAACATGTAGGTTGTTTATTTCCTGCTAGAAGACGTGTTCTCGATACAGCAATGTGATAAAGTATTCAGTGACATGTAGGAGGTCGGTGGTTTATTACCTGGTAGACGAAGTGTCCTTTATACAGCAATGTGATAAAGATTTCTCAGTATCATGTGACATATCGGTGGTTTATTTCCTGCTAGACGATGTGTTATCGATACAACAATGTGATAAAGATTTCTCAGTATCATGTGACATATCGGTGGTTTATTTCCTGCTTGACGATGTGTTCTCGATACAACAATGTGATAAAGATTTCTCAGTATCATGTGACATGTCGGTGGTTTATTTCCTGCTAGACGATGTGTTCTCGATACAGCAATGTGATAAAGATTTCTCAGTAACATGTGACATGTCGGTGGTTTATTTCCTGCTAGACGATGTGTTCTCGATACAACAATGTGATAAAGTTTTCAGTTACATGTGATAGGTAAGTGGTTTATTTCCTGGTACAGCTATGTCCTGCACTAATAAAATTGATCACCATGATATGCACATATAACTGAAATAGTGTTGCGAGTAGCTACAAACACTATTTAAAAATTGTAGGCATTACCGCAACTGTAACAATCCGTCGTATTTTTTCATACAATGGTTTATCTCCCTTTGATGTTTTAGATTTAGTAGATTCTGGTTCATGTGTATGGAGTCCTCTTTCTGCCTTATAATCTCCAACCTGTTACGACAAGGACTACTTATTGAAGATGATTGCTACATTTCAATTATAATTCTTATTTCATAATTCATAACGTGATGAGAAACTTAAACAATATCTAATGAAAAACCAAGTTATTTTTAAGAAAATGACAATTCTGAATTAATATTTATATAGGAAAGTGTACATTAAAAATATCAATGTTTGTTTAGATTCATGCGAATGTGTAACACTTGATATAGTTCTTCTAAGGTATATGATTACACAATGGAGAACTTTGATACAAAATATGTTTGAGGGAAGTCCATAACATATATGATGCAAGACGGAATATAGCAAAACGTGACCAGAAAATAAAACAAAACACAAATATCAATGCAAAACAACACGGAAACTGCAGACAATCAACAACGACCCTATTAAAACACCGGAGTGAACTCGAGTGTTCCAGGTAACAAATCAATACCTGCTTCACGTGCGGTACCCGTTGGTTTACTCAGGAATCCTCAATGCACAGCAAATATCGTAAACCCGCTAAAAGGGACGAAAAAAGATGGCGGCAGTGCAAACATATCCTTAGTTTTCTGAGACAGACAATACGTAACGACTAATCAGTCGAAAAACTTCCGACGTGAGAAATTTAAGGCTGACTGGCATGAAATATACTATGTAATAAACGACATACGCTTCAATCACGTCTTGTTTCACAAATAATACTGATATCAGTAATGGGTATTTTAGAAGAAGACCTTTCCTCGTGCAAATTCTTGTGTTATTTTATGCTATTTGTGTATTTTCATTTATATCTTTTGTTTGTGTATATACAGTCATGTACTTAAGAATTGAATGTATTCTTTTGAGGTTTCATTGGGATATGAAAGCGTTGACCGAAGTACATTTTCAATGAAGCGCGGTAGCGTTTAATGTTGAAAATGTAGCTCGATCAATGCTTTCATACCCCAATGAAACTTCAAAAGAATGCATTCAATTCTTATAATTATATTTAAATCACACCAAAATTTAATATAGTTGAATTTTTCGTTGTGAATTTTATTTGTGTTAGATTATTTGCTGTTGGAAATTACTACGCCATTGATTGTTTACATCTGACGTCGTCATGGAGGCACGTGCAAGTTTGGGTTTGAGTTTCATTTAGATATGAAACATCTCTTTTATAATCACGTGACCACTTCATAACCAATCATATTGTAACATTTCAATGAAAAACAGAAGTAATGTAACTATATACCTTTGAGACCCGTAAATGCATTCTTGTTTCATACAACGGTAGTTTAAAGTCTTTTCGTAATCCGTTGTCATCAAACTTCACCCGTCCACTCTGACCATCAAATTCTATCTGTAATAGACAAATTAATTTTATGAAATCCATTTTGTATAGCAAAATACTTCTGAATGGATATGCGTATACTTCATTTCATTGTTATTTAATGCAAAATAAGCAGTATTTCAGATATATTCATAACATGGACAGGATCACAAACATTCTGAAGCATGTAGCATTCACCTGCCCAGTTCTAAAGTCGAGTTATGCAGTTGATTCAGCCCACAGAAGATCAAAAGATCGCGACAGAGGAAATTGCGTCCTTGTTAATTGTACTCAGATGTCATTTGTTTCCCAGATGAAAAAAATATCACTTGCTAACGCAGGCCGGTGTCGCATAGTAAATCTTCCGCATAGCAAACGTTCCCCCGGAATGTTTACTATATAGCAAACATTCCTCCTTGGAATATTTGCTATATAGTAAACCTTCCCCCCGGATACTTTACTATATAGTAAATATTCCCCCGGGGGAAAATTTACTATATAGCAAACATTACCCCATCCATAGCCGATCATCCCCCCGGATATTTTGCTATATAGTAAATGTTCCGCTTTAATCCGGATAATTACTATTGATTCGGAATTTAGCACCTTAAACGTGTTAATTTTAATTGTTATATACCATTAATTATATCTGGTTGTGATTAAAAGGTAAATAAGTACATGCTTTGCATTCAAAAAAAATGAACGGAGCCATTTTACAGCATTTGAAAAACTTTACAGTAGGTAGGAATGTTTACTATGCGGAATAAATACTATATAGTAAACGTTCCCCCATGGGGGAAGGTTTACTATATAGTAAATCTTCCGGGGGTTAATCTACTCTGGGGGAAGGTTTATTCTATAACACCGGATTGAATCACACTTCTCGGAGTTTCAACAAAAACAATATTTGATAAATAAGGGTAATAACAAAATTACCGAACACAGAGCAATCTTCCAAAGGGAAAGTCAAAACTCATAAATCAATAAACAGACAAAATCAGTCAACAACCGGAAAACTGGGAAACGCAATGGCCCTGACTTGGTACAGGCATTTCTAAAGAAATGGTGGATTGAATCAGATTTTACGGCGCCAAACCTTTCGCTTCCATTACGGTTGATCGTAATTCTGAAAACACCAAAAATGTTATAAAGGTTTACGTTAAAGTTCTTAATGACAATGTTTTTTCTGATATATCAGGTTTCTGCGAAACCAGAGTAAATAATGTAGCGTCAACACATATGGTATTCTATAGCGAGATACGAAAAGCCGGTGGGTCGAGCTACCATCACAAAGTAAAGGCAACACCATAATTTGCAATACAGAAACGTTTGATGAAAACATACACTGAAAATAATATTATAAATAATGAACAACACAAATCGACTACGGGGCTGGTCAAAGCTGTTTAGTCTTTATCAAAACTATTATGATTGAACAAAGCGTCTTATAAACCCATTATCAAATACTCAAGCTTTGTAATGTAATACTGAAAGTGTGTTTTGTTTTTTCTTTCTTTCTAAAACGTCAACGTTTCTTTAAATAATGAATGAAAGCAACCATAAGTATAGTAACAAGTAAAGGACACTCATCCAATGCATGTTGTAACGAAATTGTGTTCAAAGAACACGAGTAGTTTTCCTAATATATCCCATTTTCATACAAATGGTATATCAGGTTTAAGCATAATTCCCCAGATATTTGGCAGTAAAAACTTGATTTTCAACATAAGATAGCATTGCTCTAGGACCGATCCAGATTCTCATTAAACATTCATGAACAATAAAAATGAAAAACAAAAATACTGTCGGATCAATTCCAAAATCAGATATGAAAAACGCAGAAAGAGGCAACATGGATACCCATAAAACAGATATACATGACCTCCTACTTTCCTGGCTTGGTACAAGCACTTCAATAAAGAGTGGAGGGGTTAAACTTGTTTTAAGGGAAATGATACAAGTGCTTTACACAAGTCAGTGAAATGCCAACCTTCACGTATAACCGGGGGAACAATAAGATTTAAACACATTTTCAATCATTCAATATCCGGGCTAACAATAAGATTTGAGCAAATATTCAATCAAGCAAAAGACTTTGTAGGTACAAATGTATATCTATCTCACTTTTGTAGTTAGGCACTTACCGATCGGACAGTTTTTAAAATCCTTTTACCCGGCTTGACTGGTATCTTTATCATATTATCACGACAATTTTCTACATGAACGTTTGTATTGTCTGTTATAGGTCTTGCTTTCTGTAGTGCATGGTAAAAAGTTTCAACTGCATCTTGTACAAGTAACTCTCCAAACTGAAAGTAAACGAAAGCACAGCGACAATAGTTATAGACGTTGAAGTAAGAAACGTGTCCACTATAGAGACAATTAATGAATATGATATTTTGAAATATCAATTGATTTTTGATTGGTTGAATTTTAAATCAGTCATTCATTTAATATTACTGAAAAGGAGAGTGATTTATGGTGTTTAGTGCCACTTTCAACAATATTTCAGCTACATCGTAGTGGTCAATTTTGCTGATGGAGAAAATGAAGTACCCGAAGATAATCACCCACCCGTTTCAAGTATTATACAGACTATATCACATAATATTGTTAGAGTACACCTCATCATGAGCGTGATTAATACTCGCAACGTTAGTGTTGATAGGCACCGATTGCATAGGTAGTCATAAATCCAACGACCATGCGATCATGACCATGGGGCCCCTATTTCTGAAAGGCTTGTCATTTTTGGAAATGTCTACATCACAGGTAACTTTTGAAATATAAGATTCAAATCGAACGTCTTAGGGCAAACTTTCGTGTTAGGAATAGACATGAGTTCCGTTTATACGTGTGTTTTTAACTACTATTTTCTACATTATACAGGATTCCAGTTCATTTAGGGTTCGGTTCAAACTGGGTTCACTGTAAGAAGCATATTTGATACTAATGAACAATAGTTACCGTTCCTTTCTTTACCGGTTGAATTTCAGGGTTGTGAGATTTTGGAAGTGGTAGACTGAATCCAGAGACGTTCATTCCTTCTGACAGTACAGTTTCATTCATATCTTTGATACCCTATTACGAAAACAATCGTCTTGAGAATGTATGTATAAACATGCTTTAATGGTTGCAACACAAGATAAGTTCAGACATTGTACTTGTCATAAATTTGTGTTTACGCGCTTAGCGTGCAATTTGGCGATATATCATTGCGAGAACAAATTAATTTGCAATGAGATTATGATGAGGTCCGCTTTCTAATAGACCAACTCGCTGAGTTGGATTTTTATAGTGCTAGCTCATTGAAACAACAGTCCCTGGTTAGACATGTCGCTCCACTCGGACACATTATTCTGATTCCGAGCCGGCCAAGTCTTTGCTCTTTCTCCTTAATGCTGCGTGCCTTGCGGAGAAGAAACAAATACCACTTTAATAGTCTTTGGTTTTACCCGACCTGGGCTCGAACCCACGATCGTAAAAATAAGTACATACCAGATCAATCAACACAAAATGAAATCTAACGTTGCTAATATCTGGATCGTTTTTCTGAAAATAAATTAAAAAATATATCATTTTATATAAAACAAAATATATATATATATATATAAAGGTATCATCATTAAACAGTGCAAAAATGAAAACAAAAGGTGCAATGGAATAATTTTAAAGAAAATAGATATTTCGCATAGCATATATACTTTGTTCAATGTAAGCATACATGTATCAAGCTTGTAAAATATTTATGACAATCAATTTGTAATCGTGCATTTTTTCTCATAAAGATATATTTTCTTGGAATTTTACCTCGCAGCGGGCCATCAACGACCCCATTCTCAGCACATGCTCAATTGCAAGTTGTCCTGTATGGATACATTTGCAGAGAGTGTTGTAATATCTATGCTAGATAAAAGCCGGGTTAAATCTTTGAAACACAAGTCTTACCCAAGACCTTTCTCGTACTTAGTCCAGTGTGCATTATAGTCAATTGCAAACTTGAACACTTGTATTGACCATCATGCACTCTGCACTACATGTATCGATGTAACGAACTAAAATAAATGCTGAAAGTGACGATCGATACCAAAAGGAAGACGACCCTTTTTCCGAACACATTTTAAAGATAAGGTTGAACTATTCCCCTAATTAGTCACAATAATAAATGACTAATTCTAAGATGATGTGTACCGATTTTTATAATTCAATAACGACATTCCGGTAATGCCACAGTACATATGGTTACCTCTATTAAGCAGTCACCTATATTAAAAGGTCAGATTCTTCTTGTCCTGTCTTAGACAAACTCATATGAGTTGATATCTATTAGGAGGTCTCTTAAAAGATCACATTTTCTCTGTTCCAAATGTGACCTCTTAATACAGGCTTGACTGTACACTTACTATAGCAGTAATAAGTTCTTCTGCCTTTGTAATCGTCAAATCTATGAGGAGTCTCAGATCTTCCTTTAGTTCTGTATTGTAAATACCTCTCAACATTTGATGGCAAAGTTGTACAGAAACAATACGCTTGACAACAATGTCTAGATTCATTTCCTTCTTATTAATCACCTGAAACAATTGTTGTAGACGCACTAATCCTGAAAGAAATGATTGAATTGGACAAATCACATCTATTAATAAAACTGTAATAATGACATTGGGTATAAGTAAATACAACTGTATATTATAATATAGAATAAACGTTTGTATGTGAGATTTCTTTCTTGCTTGGACTATGATGTAACAATTAGTGCCGGATTTACATATAGGCTGAAACCTCCAGCCTCGAAATCTAGTGGGCATCAAGCCAAGGTGTATAATATTTCTGATACTTTCATCGCCTTTCTTACATGATGTTATAACGCACTGCAGTCTCTAAAAACCTTTCAATTGTTTTCCCGGTAATCGTGATTGGGTGTGGCCTCACAAGTGTTGAAGCCTATTGTCTGTCTTTATCTAAATCTGGCTTTGATAACAATGTAGCGAGCTATATTGAATAAACTATTATGGAGCACATGAGTTCACCCCTGGTTTTTAGTGGGGTTCGTGTTACTAGATCTTTAGTTTTATATGTTTGTTTTGTCGATCGTTGTTTGTCCTTTAGTTTTTAGTGGGGGTTCGTGTTACTAGATCTTTAGTTTTATATGTTTGTTTTGTCGATCGTTGTTTGTCCTTTAGTTTTTAGTGGGGT
>MJUT01016142.1:1118185-1139575 GCA_002080005.1 Gigantidas platifrons | reverse complement strand
ATGTGTATGTTTTGTAGATCGTTGTTTGTCCTTTAGTTTTTAGTGAGGTTTGTGTTACTAGATCTTTAGTTTGATGTGTATGTTTTGTAGATCGTTGTTTGTACTTTAGTTTTTAGTGAGGTTTGTGTTACTAGATCTTTAGTTTGATGTGTATGTTTTGTAGATCGTTGTTTGTTCTTTAGTTTTTAGTGGGGGTTCGTGTTACTCTATCTTTAGTTTTATGTGTATGTTTTGTAGATCGTTGTTTGTACTTTAGTTTTTAGTGGGGGTTCGTGTTACTCTATCTTTAGTTTGATGTGTATGTTTTGTAGATCGTTGTTTGTACTTTAGTTTTTAGTGGGGTTCATGTTACTCGATCTTTAGTTTGATGTGTATGTTTTGTAGATCGTTGTTTGTACTTTAGTATTTAGTGGGGTTCGTGTTACTAGATCTTTAGCTTTATGTGTATGTTTTGTTGATCGTTGTTTGGCCTTTTGTACTTTTTCTTTTGGCCATTGTGTTGTCTGTTCTTCTTCGATATAGGGATTCTGATTGCCCCTTTGGTATCTCCAAACTCTTCTTCAGTACTGTGAAGATGTGATGTTTTGCAAGAACAAAATAGGAACAATATTTAAAGATGTTTACCAGTTATTGTCAGCAGCATTTGATATAATAAATCGACCGAAAATTGTTACGAGTGAAGAAAAGGGTAATTTATCACATGAATCATAATTTAATCAATCTCAAAAATTAGACTTGACCATTCTTTATGATCAGTAGACGTCTACAAAAATATAATTAATTAACTTCGCGATCAAGGGTTGACTCATGGACGGACCTAAAAATGTAATGCCTATTACCTCGGTTCTTATTTGAGGGACCATTCACAATGTACGAATTGCAATATTTCAGTTGTATGGTGGTTGTCAGTTTTATTAGTAGAGAAAACCAATGACCTGGCAAATTGTATCACAGAAGATATTATAAGTAAATATTTCCATGGGCGGGAATTGATCTGACATATCTGGGGTACATGTAACCGATGACTCCACGCTAGCTATATATCACTCTAACATGAATGCGGTCGTAGTTACGATATTTCCCATGAAGTACACACTGTACATGTGTCCATTATTTATCCTTCATTATTTTCCAAATATTACCTTTATTTTATTTTATCAAAAGAATTTCCATAACATCGGTCATTCGGTGTATATCGTGTTGACCATTCAAGTAATTTATTTTAGATGTTGTTAAATAATGCCTTTGTGATATAAAATCGTCTCTTTACGATAATCTGCAGTCCTTATATTTTTAAAGAATGTTTATTACCCAGATCATGAAAAATCAAAATATCTTAACAGAAAAGTTCCATTCTTAAAGAAATTGTTTTGACCCAGATCATGAAATCACATGTCTTTATTTTTTTAAATATTTATTGACATAAAGATTATTTATTTAAAGAAAATTTCATTACCCAGATTGTGAAATATCAAAACATGTTGTTTTTTTTTAATCTGTAACGGGAAATCGTAGCTATGCAATTCATAATATCGTTAAAGCGTCTTAGGTTTGTAACAGGTTGATCTTATATTTAGATTTAATACAACATAAATTCTCTAAAGATTCCCCGTAATCAATAGATAGAATTACTTCTAGCACTAAACAGTGATACCTCAAAATGTTTACGAGCTTTTTGTACGATACGAACATTTGTAAATAATACCTCGATAAATTTACGAACCAGTTTACAGTCAAACCTGTCCATGAAGTCACCTCTATTAGGCAGTCACCTGTATTAAAAGGTTACCTTTTTCTCGTCCTGTCATAGAAAATTTCATATGAATTGCACCTCTTGTAAGAGGTCACCTGTCTTATAAGGACACATTTTCCTTGTCCCAAAGGTGACCTCTTAATACAGGGTTGACTGTATAGAAATATAATTCATGTTTGCTACATGTTGCGTGTTTAGTCGCAGCCTTTTGTCATCTCTGTTACATGTTGCGTATTTAGTTGTTGACTGTTGTCATCTCCACAGTAATTAATGAGTCTTAAATCTGTAATATTGGACCGGAAGCTGTCGGATTCGTGTAAAACTTCAACACATTCAGAAGCTAGCTGGATATTACTTCACAAAGGCCATTACTTTTAGTGTTTGTTTACGACTCTTTAATATTCCAATCTATAAAATGTTTCAATTCTAAATTGTTTTTCTTCAGACGGCAAATAATAAATAGTCTACACATATTTTACCTGTCTACCTGGTGCATGTAGTCAGTAAGATATATATCTATGAACATGTAAAAACTGATTTTGTACTTGCCATATTTCGGTTTTTTTCATTGTGAACAAATGTGGTCGTTTTTGTGTGGCTCGAATATGTGCAAGCTTTTTAATTGCTTGTTGATATATGAAGGGTGGCATATTCTTCTTTTTTTTTTGGTTAGCCTTTGCGTGTGTCTTCACGTGAAGAATCGTGGTCACGATTGTATGGCGATAAGCACTTCTAATACTGGAAGATCGACTACACGTGACAATGTTGTCAGTAACTACTTCCGGTAGGTCTGTGGTTGTGCACTGATACTTTTCTGCCCACCACCCCCACCCCACCCCCAAAATACGACTACTAAGATGTACCTGAATTAATATCAAAAGTGGTATTAAACATGTTTAACCTTATAATATCGTACATTTATGTTTAACTTATTGTTTTGAATGAAAGCTAAACCATATTTTCAGCATTGTAGAAATGTTAAATGCCGGCCATCCATAACTATTTTACCTATATCATAATATGTCTCTGTTATTAAAGCGTGGTGTATGTGTGACCTTATGGTACATTTTTACAATATATTCCACAAAATTACAGTGTACACTTAACTTCTCTGAACATGAAATACAAAGGTCTGCAATATACATGATGTATGTTTTATGTTATTATAATACTAGACAACTGTATTCTTCTAACGAACGTGGATTCAAGATTTCAAGATAATATCTACACTTTCTAAGCCAGTCTTCTTTGGAGACGTTAAAAACTCAAAACGTACGAGTTATGTTTCTATTCATTGACTGATTGATCGATTGGTGTTTAAAACCGACATTATCAGTAATTCAGCTATATCGTGGCGTAAACAAATGTTATATTAACTTAGAAAAAAACATACTTGTCTATAAAATGTATATATGCATACTAGTGAAGACGTTGTTTTTACACTAACACTGATTGCGGAACATATAATTTACAACCCTCCCACCCGCCCGGTAAAAACGATACCACATCACACATATAGATGACCACTCACTCACTTGTCACGAATGATACCGCATGTACAGCTCGAATGGGTTAACCTAGTTGATTACCAGCTTCCTTAGTGAATTGGAGCGGTCATGCAGTGTGTTTTTTTCCACGTACAATATATATTAATTGGAATAATACAACGTCTACATTACCTTCATTCGATTCGTAAATATAGTATATCTTTTTCCATTGCTTTTTAGAGACGATATCTAATACACCAGCTATGTATGAGGGGCGAATGTAAAGTTGATAAGGATCCTCAGATAATGACAGTTCTGGCATACTCAGTGCAATAAAGGGAACATTAAAGGTATCGGTGTAAGACTGGATCGTCGTTAAGGCACAAGACTGAAACGCCCCCAACATTCCATATACCCTCTTCTCCAACAGATGACAAACTACAATACATTAAAGAAACAATAATACACATATTATCAAACTAGAATGATTGTTCTTATTATTGCTGAGATACTATTTGGTCAGGTCGGTGGTTTTCTCCGGGTCCTCCGGTTTCTACCATCAATAAAGCTGACCGCCATGATATGAGTGAAATATTGTTGAAAGTGACGATAAACACTATAGACCAAACCTTCAGTTAGATCTTAAGAACTTAATTTGCTGCCTCAAGATTAATTCCTGATTCACAAAATGCGCCAGTCAAATCTTTTTTTTTTTTTTTTTATATTCGGAAAAAAAAACGTTAGTGTTGTTATCTCTCATGTAATAATGTAAGGACCAACCTTTTTAATATACCTGGTGCTGTCATGAAAGTAATCATATGGTAGATGGATGTGCAATCAATGCCTTTCACCAATAACGTTGTGAGTTCGAATCCTTCTCATGACAAGTTGTACGCGATACAACATTAAGTAACAAAGTTTGTCAGTGACTTACGACAGGTCGGTGGTTTTATCAGTATACTACCCCTATACAGGATGTAACTGAAATATTGTTGAAAGTGGCATTGAACACCATAACCCTAACCGACCTTTCAATATAGCAATTCATTTTTAGTGCACAAGTTGTAGTTGGGATTGCAAGAATTTCGCATGTCTATAAAGCAATATAAGGGAATGATTCAATGGACTGTATTTCAAAATGTTAACAATCCAGAAAATACACAATATCTAGTGGATATTGGAGGATAGAAGTCTTCTTCTTCTTGTCGTTCGACTTTACACTTGGATTTCAGTTTCCGCTACGAATTTGGTGGTCTTCTGTAGGGCATCCACGACTGGAGTATAAACGTCATTTGGATACAAAGAAAAATAAGAGTATTAACAAACATTAGGGCAATCAAAAATGCAAAAGTTTGAAATGGGGGCCACAAGGAAAGCATACAAACACTAGCGTCATACAAGACAACTGTTCAGAAATCATAATCATCTGCTGGGTATGTTGCTACTAAAGAATTCCAGTCATAATTAGGAAAACGAATTCATTATGCATATTTCACAAATATTTCCTTATTGTCAATATATATATATATATATATAGCCGTGTGGTCAAGGGAATTGGACATAAGGCTAAAAGATTGGTGCTGCAGTGTATCAATGGTGTTAGCCCCTCGATGGAGACCAAATTTGTCAGCTCCTCAAATCTAATTCTAACACTGTTGGGTTAAATAGTCAGACGTATATATATATATGTGTGTGTCTGTCGTAGTATGTTTTGATATAGTCTTGACAGTTGAGTTTGTTTTTTTATTTCGATTGGGGAATTCTCTCAAAACGGAGCAGACGTTAGTTATGTATTCAGTCATTCTGCACATCCATCTGTTGTCACTAAGAGAAATCGTACCTTACAAAGCGAGGACAGTATGCAGAATATCTTCACCATGAGGTTTCGACAGGAGTTTCAGGGGGAAACCCAAAATCACAATAAATGTTGACTTAAAACAAAAACGCGTTTTATCCCGACTTATTGATTGGTTCCTTAAAAAAGTAATATTCGTAAAACAACCGCTTCTGAAGCCATATCATTTGATGTTATCAACATTTCTACAATGTATATTGTATTGGTTAGAACAAAAACAATCGAATTTAATATGTAGGATGAAAAGGTTCGAGAATGTAATTCTAACAAGTTTTTTTATATTGATAAATGGTATCAGGAATTGTGTTAAGAGTATAAGCAAACAATGATCTAAGTGCATTTCTATGCTAAAGCTTATAATCTGGTATCGGTGTGATCATTAGTAATTCGAGTGTTAAGATTTTTGAGCACATGTCAAAGGAATTCTCAGAAGGATAATGATTTAGAATAGCAATGTTAGTACCGAAGATTTCATTTTATCGCTGTTTATACAGTGATGCACGTGTGATACAAATTAATGAGTAGGATGAAAAATTAAATCGTCCTTTTGTGGAAAAACTTGATATAATTGCAAAAATGATGGAACATTGCTTTTGAGTAGTGCCATTAGAATAACACACTTGATGACATTTATCATCGATCACCATGTTCAAACCAGAATGGAGCTAAAAGCAACAGTTAGCATAATCAAATTTCACTGACATAACCTGTTTTATTGTCGAAATGTAAAGTGGAAACGTGATCGATTCTTTGTTTTATCTGTCCCACGAGAAAAGGGGGGAATTGTTGGATGATTCCGTCTACCTGACATAAAATGACGCGTTTAGGAATTTTTAACGTTAACCCTTATGTATATTTAATGCCATTCAGAAAGAAACCCTAAAAAATAAAATATGAAAGTGTTAACCCATGTCACTGCAGACGTCAGTGTACTGTTTGAGAAATCTAATAGTTTTATATCTATATAATGTAATGTGTTGCTAATATGACGAAATGCTTAACACGTTTGAACTTAGTAACAGACAGATTCACATGAATATATTATGAAGTACACATTCGCGGAAAGACTCGAGTTTTCCGGTAGTCTTGTGACCCGATGCAAATAAATAATACGGAGTTGTTTTTGGTGGCGGTTGCAAGGTAATACATGATTTTCCCTATCAATCGAATCGTCTTTATACTGTCGTAATGCGAACCAATCTCCTTTGGCCAAGCCCAGTGCAACCTCTTGACGCATGCCACTAGTTAATGAAGCAGGGACTTTATTTTTCTGTGTAATGATTTGTTGATCATTGTCTGTCTGCCTTTTGTCATTTTTCCTTTGGCCGTTGTGTCGTCTGTCCTTCGATTTACGGCTTCTGATTACCCCTTTCGTATCTTCAGATTTTTCTAAAAACGCTTTGCCGACTGAACGTGTTGTGTGTGATGTATTCCGGTCTTATATTAAAAAAATGAAATGAGACAAAGTGACGTTAAACAACATAACCCATTCCTCATATTTTTATTTCAAATTATCTAAATCAGAATTGTGTCAAAGATTCCAACAAATGTCATTTGGTGTTAGGGGCGGGGGATATCGTGTTAGTAATTCTCTCTAAATATCATTTCTGTGCAAAGTTGCTTAGTTGTATATGCTTGCGATTATTGTATTTTAAAGATAAAAAAAAGCTTGTACATATTGACCCTCTGTTGACAAATAAGAACATATTTTATGTAAGAGTTGATTACTGAAACACGGACTGTGATATTATATCAAATACATCCCCATCAGTATTGGTTAGATAAAATGATAAACATATATATAAAAAAAAAGCTCGATGCAGATTATCCGAGATCAATCAGCCTCGGTTTGAAATACCACGTTATAACATGATATAGAAAGATTAAATCGGCTTAATTTCTTTCTTTTAAAATCAAACACGTAAATAATCGTCAGAGAAATCCCAAGGGCAATCATATCATGTAATCACAATACACAGAACGAAGACAAACATAGCAACAAACACGACGGGTGGTCGTGATCATATGGTAGTTGAATTTACAACTACCTGTTCAAGCAGTGCTTATCACCACTGAAGTTGTGAGTTACAAAATGTAGAATGGCATTCAGGCGAAGCGTACTCGATACAACATTATGTAATAAAGTTTGTCAGTAACTTGCGATAGGCACTCAGGTTTCCTCCACCAATAAAAACTGATCGCCACGATATAGCTGCAATATTGTTGAAAGTCGCATTAAACATCATAACCCAAAAAAACAACACAGAAAACTACAAGGATGAGCAACGCCATTAATATACACTTACGGCCCTCTGTGTAGGGAAATATCCAGATTTGTCAACCTGAGGGGGGAGTTGTTTTCCCGAGGGCTTCCAAGAGGGTTTGACAAATCTGGATGTTTCCCTACACAGAGGGTCGTAGTTGTTTTATTATATTTTTGCCAATGTTTTATAGGTTATCTCCCTTGTGGGAGGGGGGATTATGGTTGTTCGGCGGGGAACAATAGGGTTGTTTCCCGGCAGCGCAAATTTTGGCAAAACATCTCAATTATTTTATTATCACATGACTAATTTAATCCAATGAAAATCTATCATATAGATTAAAATATAATAATCCCTTTTTGTTTTATTGTAGATATTTATCTTCGACGTTTGTTCAAAATCTGATAACAATATGATGTACGGGTGTGTAAATGGTCAACATGGGAATTGAATAATAAACAAAATGACATTATATGGCTTCAATATAGCAAAAACAATTTTGATAATGGCTCGAAATAAAATCAAACATTAAACAAAAGAACGAACATTAAATAGAGTCCGTTTACCGATAAGACTTTCATGAAATATACCTTTTGAACCGTCCTATATTTTGAGTGCATTTATATGAAAAATATGGATTTCTGACGTGTCCTTTGACATTGATATCGCTAACTGAAACATAATGGCTTTTTTTCATATAACAACCCATCAAAAAAGAAAGATCCTATTATCTTTTATATAACTATAGAACAGTATTCCCAGAGGTGGTTTTTTTTTTTGAATTTTCATGGTAAAACAACATTATTTCATTTGGAATATATTGGCATGGTTAATATAAATTGAAGTTCGAGTGCACATGCAACTAGACTAGAGTAGAGTGTCGCTAGGTTAGTTTTATCTGTGTACAAACTGTTTATTCGTAGCAAATACATTATTTGGAAATAGGAGTTGGGGTAGCACTCGTTTCACACCAACAGCACCATACTTTCATTCTTAAATCATGCCATCCAAAATTGTCCTGTCTTTCTATGCTATGTTGACTTTGGTTTCCAACATAGTCTTAATCCCTTCCCCAACAGAGCCATTGTAGTATTAAATAGTGTCCGCCGTGAAATATTGTCCTCTGTTACAATTGTTTTCTATGATAAAGTCCGAGGACGGAATAAAGCGCAGAGGTGACTTCTTTTGGTCTGTTGTGGATTTTTCATTTGAAAAAGATACAATCCGACACATTTTCACAGGACAATATTATGGCTTACACCATCAACATTATAACTCTTGTGTAGTATTTTATATTGTTCATCTACCAAGAGGAAACCATCATACACGTGTACCATACATATATAACCAGGATAAACGCACAATTATCATACATATCAAGCGCACTAGAGTAACATGCACAAAGTATTATCACGCGATCCTACAGAAATCATGTGACTTTTTTCTTATCATGTGATCATACGAATTCATTCAGAAGAATAATAATTGCAGATACCAATGGGGTAATCAGAATCCTTATAAATAAATTACGTGTAACTGTTGTCGCATGATCTTTGCTCAAATATTGCGAACAATGCATAATCTGTATTGCCTTTGATTTCCCTTGCAGCATGTGTTTGTATCATCCAGATTGCTCTTCTATTTAATAGATCTTCTGAGCAGAACACTATTATACAATTTTATCATGCTTTTTTGTATTTTTCAAATCTGATTAATTTTTGTATCAATAAGAAACGTTCTTTCTTAATTCCAGATTTCTTGATACTTTTGATTTACAAGTAATTTTGCATTAATAACTACGTTTGGATAAAAACCTAATTTGGGTTAGGGATTATGGTGTCTTAAGCCACTTTCAACAATAGTTCTGTTATTTCATGGCGGTAAATTTTATTGGTTGAGTAAACCGGAGTTCCTAGAGAAAACCACCGACCTGCCGCAAGTCACTGACAAACCTTATCACATAATGTTGTATCGAGTACACCTAGCCATGAGCGAGATTCGAACTCACAACCTTTGTGGTGATAGGAACTAATTGCATAGGTAGCCTTAAATACAACTACCACTACCATATTATCACGACCACGAAGGCCCCTAAGCTAGTTTGGAAAATTAATTCAGGTTTATCTAATGTATAAACATTAAATTTACATTTTTAATGTCATGTCACAAATTTAGTTTGCTCAACACAATACCTACGATCTTATGACTCATCATTAAGAAAAGGTGATAACTGGTGTACTTGTTTTAATAATGTGCTATTTTCACATAATACATACTTGCGTTGCTGACATTAAAACTGTCTTTGCAATCTACTGTCTCATGTGTTCCTTTTAATATTAGATCATTATCAACCACTGTTAATCTTTTAACTTCATTTTGAAACTGTTTAATCAAATGTGTTGATCTGTAGTCAAAAATGGCACCTGTAAAAAAAAAACAAAAGGTAATTTATGCATACTGTATGTCCACAACAATATAACTGAAATATTGTTGAAAGTGGCGTTAAACACCATAACTCCCTCTGTATGACCCCTATTTGCTATCATTAATACCTGTCACTAAAATCACTATATTATTATCCACAAATAACATTATAAACACTACCAGTAATATAACTTGTCAACAACTATATTCACCATTGTCACCAAAACAGCATCGGGGTGTAATGGTAAGCGCGCTCGTATCCAGAGCCGTAGATTCTGAATTGGAGTTCCGTTCGCCCAAGACTATACAATTGTTATTTGCTGGTTATACGCTAATCATACCGTACTAAGGAGAAAGGCCAAAGACTGGTTGGCTCGGAATCTGGACATTCTGTTCAGGCTCGGAGTGATATATCTAGCCATGGGTTGTATCAGTGAGCTAGTACTATACAAATCCAACCAATCGTGTCGGTCTAGTACAAATCAGATATCATCATCATTATCTCGTCAAAATCTTAGCTTGTTCTCCCCATTATACAGCTGACAAATCGTTCAACTGGCGTTATACAACAATCACGCATACGTTTCTCTGGATTGCCCATTCTTGATTGCCCTTGGGTTTTCTCTTATTTACTACAATAATAATCTATCAAAAAAACAAAAAAAAATCCGCAAATTACCAATACAGCATTGAACATATCCATACTGACACACCAATACTAAAATACACCACTAAAATCACCATCGCAGTAATAACAATCAGCACTAGCACCATTATCAAGAATACAAATCACCACTTTCATATCAAGAGCCATGAAACTGCAATCAAATCCCTGCATGTTACATCAAATAATCTATATATATCAATACTACCATGATAATTTCAAAACATTATGTAATACATCTACCACTGCTTTACCGCGTGACTATCAACTTTCTTCCTGATTTCATTTAAGCAATCGGCAGATGAATATATCAAGAAAATAGGATCATGCAATGACGCCTGTGATATTATTTGAAGTCGTATCGCACAACTTTATTTTGAGTATCAACTAGAAGTATTGCTGTAGATATGAAAATTAAGGAGCCTGTCAGTCTGTACGAAAATGATTATTGGTTGATTAATTATTGCTTCTTGTCCAGTGAGCAGTATTTGAAGAAGAGAAGGGAGGGAGTACCAACAGGAACAACGACTATTGACTGTCATTGGAAAGGAATGGAGCTTGGAAAGAGTCGGGCTGGTACGAAACAGTTAGTCTGTTTGTCTTTGTAGTGGTTATGATGCACCTACTATATTTCGGAATCTTCAGAAGATATATTTTACGTACAGAGAACTTCGTTTTCTCCAAGCTCGTTACCCACAATGCCCCACGATCAGGTTTTCGGTATGAACACCCGATAACCCCCAATGACATGGTCTCCTTATCTGCCACCTGCATCTGCCGATTGATTGATTGGTGTTTAACGCCAACTTCAGAAATATCTCAGCTATATCGCGGCGTGCCACCTGCATCTGCGTGGGTTTGAGCCCTGATAACCTTGATAACGACCCTATGTAAAAGAAGAAACATCTCATTTTGTAAGCCTCATCTTTTCCAGCATATGTCCGGCTTTATTCCTTGGTTTAAATGTATTCATGTATTGTACTGGTATGTCTTCCGTCTACATTGCGATCTTAAATGAGTCTTATTTATTTCTGCCTCTTTATTTTGGAGTAAAACCAAACTCAATGTATTGTTCAAAGAAGAAATTAATGTCCATATCTTTCAGTTACAACGAAATACCCCAATGCAAGTACAGTCAAACCTGCCCATGCGGTCACCTCTACTAAGCAGTCACCTGTATTAAAAAGTCAAATTTGTCTTTTCATGTCATAGAAGATTTCATATGAATTTAACCTCCTTTAAGAGGCCACCTGTCTTAAAAGGCCACTTTTTCTTTGACCCAAATGTGACCTCTTAATACAGGTTTATCAGTACATATGTACCTTTAACTGAAACGCAACGTTACAATCCCATATGCCAAAATAATCCAAAGACAATTCTGCAACCCAGGAAAAAATTGTTATGAAGCTTAGAAATCATTTTTTTCCGTAGTAACGCTCAGTATCGTCAACAAGACGCAAATCTAACTAAGTTTTTTTGGTCTAGTATAAACAACCGCATCGGTGGTATTGTAGTAGCGCTCTCGTTTCATGCGGTGAAAAGTGGGTTCGAGGCCAGTTGGGGTCAACCAAAATACTATCAAATTGTCATTTGGTGCATATCCGCTTTGTCCACAGCATTAAAGAGCAAGAGCATTCACTGGTTTGGTCTGAAGGAGAACAATGTGTCCGAGTGGAACGACATGTCTACACGTGGAATATATTGTGTCAGTGGCCTAACACTATACAGATCCATATAAACATGTTAGTCTAGTACAAAGTGGACATCTTTATCATCTCATCGAAATGTTACTTGTTCTCGCCATGATATGGCTGAAAAATTGCTCACTTTACATTAAACAATAATTATTTACTGACTCTAGTACAAAAGGGTAATAACAAAATTACCAAACTCCGAACAATCTTCCAAAGGGAAAGTAAAACCTCAGAAGTCTATAAACAGACAAAATCAGTCAACAACCGGAAAACTGTGAAAACCGTAATGACCCTCACTTCGTACAGGCATTTCTAAAGAAATGGTGAGTTGAATCAGATTTTAAGGCGCCCATCCTCCCGCTTTCATTACGGTTCAAAATAGACAATTTCAGCCATATTGTCTTAAGATGGCTTCGTGTTTTTTCTCCGCTAAGCTCCTGGTATTAAGCAGATAGGGCAAAGACTGCTCGGAATCGAGTTAATGTGTCCGAGTGTAGCAACATGTCTGTGGTTTCAGTGAGCTAGTACTATGAAAATCCAACTAAGCGTGTTTGTCTAGTGCAAAGCGGACATAATCGAAATTAAATCTAGCTGAAAAATTGCTCGTTTGGAATTAAACAACAATCACTTACTCTCATCGTGATGCACGGTATAGCTGACAAAGTATTGAGTTTGCGTTAAGGATAAACCACGCAGTCACTGAGTACATACAGCACAGAATAAATGATTGAAAGGTATGTGGTTATTGCTATTTCCTGGTTATTCCAGAAACGTGTCCTACGTTATTTACGTTCTCATTACACTAAGGGCGTGATCAATTATATCATGTACCAATATATTATATTTTTTATTTTGTTTAATTTCCATTTATGCATAAGACAAAATTAATCTTAAACATTTTGTTTGAAATTCATTGTATTTGTGTTGATCATTTTGCATCTCTGAATAGTACAAATGACTCATTATATTCAGAGAATATCATTAATTACCACGAATAACATAAAACACAATTATAGCTAATATTTAGATGCAAAATGACATATTTCAATTTATCCTATGATTATAAATACAAATACTGATTACAAATTCTAAAATCAATTTAAAAGGATTGCACTATGACTTTCTTATTCCTTTCGTTGTATGTATGCATGCAATGCTATTGGTAACGTGTTACTGTTTCTTTACCAGATCAAGATGGCCGTTTTATGTACTACTTCGTTCAAATAAAAGATGGTACGCAATTCAACATTGAATTTTCATTTCAATAAAATGGAAGAGAATTAAAATATATCACATTCTCATTGTCAAACAGTTCCAAAATCAAATAAGATTAAGTGGTAGTGTCGAGCCAGTGTGAAGGACCAAAGCCTTCTCTGTTGGTAAATTGATCAGGGCTTTCAGGTGGGTTCCAAATGTGGGTGAGTTAACGACCCTCCAATATGAACATGTTGTTAAACAAATCTTGCAACTTGGGAGTTAAAATACGTGGACATGAAATTTCACACACGTGCTTTAAAGGTGCATTAACTTTGCAATATGGTCTGCTTGAAAATGTATATTTCTAGTGGAAATTTGCAACGATTGATTAGGTCGATCCCACGTTCTCGACAACAAAAACTGTCCATTTGTTGTTTCCTGCTTCTTAACTAAGCATGCAGCAACGCAATATTGAAGTCTTTTTTTCTGGGTCTGTATCGAGTTGAGTGACACGCCTACCTGAAGACTTGTATCAGTGGTGAGCTTGCATTATGATGATTAATCCAGCGTCAATTTATAGTATGAAACAGGAATCGTAATCATCTCGATAGCAACAAAAATAATAACTTGATCTTTACATGATATAGTAGCAACATTGCTCATAACATGAAGGGGGAAAACCACATCGTCGGAACATTTCCTAAATTCCAAAAGAAAAATCATAAACAAATCTATACCCCTGATACCTAAATAAATGACCGCCCAATTTCTAGGCTTGGTACATGCATCTAAATAAATAGTAGCGGGATTAAACTGGTTCTGAGTCCAAACCTCTCCTCTTAGTAGAAACTAAAAGGGTAGAAATGAACCGGTTATTTTACAATATAACCGTACAATTAACACTCCTGATCCATTAATACACCAATCTTTCCATAGGATTAGTGTGAGTGAATTCTTCTATATAAATTGAACTATGATCGGTTGTGTTTGACATACATGTATACAAATTACCTGATCATTACAGGTATTCATATAGGAACATGCAATTCTTAATGCGGTGTTTGCCATATGTCATCCTGGTATGACATATACGTCAAATTACTTGCTCATTACAGGTGGTCATATAGAAACATGAATTTCTTAATACGATGTCTGATATATGTCATCCTGGTATGACATATACGTCAAATTACCTGATCATTACAGGTGGTCATATAGGAACATGAATTTCTTAATACGGTGTCTGACATATGTCATCCTGGTATGACATATACGTCAAATTACCCGCTCATTACAGGTGGTCATATAGGAAAATGCAATTCTTAATGCGGTGTTTGCCATATGTCATCCTGGTATGACATATACGTCAAATTACCTGCTCATTACAGGTGGTCATATAGGAACATGAATTGTTTAATACGGTGTCTGACATATGTCATCCTGGTATGACATATACGTCAAATTACCTGATCATTACAGGTGGTCATATAGGAACATGCAATTCTTAATACGGTGTCTGACATATGTCATCGTGGTATGCCATATACGTCAAATTACCCGCTCATTACAGGTGGTCATATAGGAAAATGCAATTCTTAATACGGTGTCTGACATATGTCATCGTGGTATGCCATATACGTCAAATTACCCGCTCATTACATGTGTTCATATAGAAACATGCAGTTCTTACTAGTACTTCAGATTCTAACTATCTAGATCATCCTTTGTATTGTGTTCCTTCAGTTTACCCATGTGTTATCTTTGTTTGTCCTTTTCTGCTTATTGTTTTGGCCATTCTGAAGTCTGTTCTTCTTTCATATACATATTCTGATTACCTCTTTGGTATCTTCAAAGTCTTATTATCTCCAAACCTTTCCTAACTGTATTCATCACACATCTTTAGCGATGAAAATAATTTCAATACTTGTTACTGTCATGGTATCATTGAGTATAATATCATTGGTTAACTTATGAACTTTCATATTGTTATTAGAAAATACAGTAGGTCCCGTCGGTACCATTATCGACCAAAACATTACACAATACTCCCATGTCGCACCTTAATCGCCTAACGAAAATGAGAAATGAAAGTGAGAAGAGGAAAAGAATAGCTTCTCTTCTTATGTAATCAACTTCCTTATTATATCTATTTAACTGAAGAAAAAAAACCAATGATGTTACAATTCCCAAGTAACTAGAGCTGTGCTTTAATAATTTGATTCTGTATTTAAGACTGAATTCCATCTTTTGTAGTTTTGTTGGCGTATCAAAGCGTTGACGGAGGTATATTTTGTATTACTATTAGGCTCCCATAGCTTTTCATTTGAAAAATATGTCTTTCTTTTAATATTTTTACATCATATAAAAGTACAAATATTGCATGCATCACTTATGATAACATTTTGACATTTTTAAATACAATTAATATTGTATCTTTTTTTTTTTAAATATTTTAACATTTTCAACTGCATTTAGAATTATGCGTAATAAGTAGTGTTCAGTGGATATGGTTAAATAGTTGTGAACTGCACTGTCTGATGAAATCGGAGGTCGCGTTTCAACCGTTTGGCCAATGAAATGGAGCTTTTTAAATGCTCAATGATGAGTGCTAACAGTCAATGGCCAAATGGATCTCCGCTTCTCATATATTCATAATAAATTACAGTAACGCAATAATCGAACCAATAATAAGACATTAGCATAGATAAAAACAAACAAATACATGTACATGCATGTCAAGCCATATACACTAATATACACTAATATACACTTGCACACGCTTACTCGTATTCGTCACGAATCCTGTAAATATTGCAGTAGAAGTCAACGAATGTGTGCTCCATGGTAACACTCAAAAAGCAACGGCTTATTCTTATACATGTATAAACATGAATAACTTTGTAGTTTTAAGAGGTCCTACTGCTAAAAAACATAATTTCATGTTTTGTAATTCGTTTTTGGATATTTGAAATAGGTAATAATCCTCTGTAAACATATTCAATGTGTTCAATTTTACCACAACCAATATTTGAATAATTATCATTGATAATGTCTGTATAAACTAACATATTATAACGAGGTTATAATTGCATTTTAAGATTTCTGAACGATATTAAAATTTGTACATGTTCATGTCTGTTTGATAAAGATGCAGCATATAGTTAATGGCATAATTGAATTGTTTTTCAACATCAATTGTATCAGTTATATCGTTGCGTGAACAATTTACTATTTGGTAAGGTGATTCCTCCTATTATTATATCAGACTAACAGAGTAATTGGTATGTTACCAATCCGTACCCCGAATGAAACTTAAAAAAAAAATAATAATAATAAAGATAAGAAGAGTTTAAAGAAATTAAAGGGGTAACCAGAATCCGTAAATCGAAGGACAGACAAATCAATGGCCAAAAAAAAAAGGACACAAGGACAAACGACGAGCTACAAAACATTACACAAAAACCTAAGCGCCACGAAAAAACGGGGGTGAATTCAGATGCCCTTGAAGGGAAAACAGTTCATGTTCCACAAGTGGCACACGTCATTATAAACTCGATGATGAGTCATGAATGAGGAAAGGATCAGGAAGTGCTTACGACGATAACAACAAAGCTATGCACATGTTGTCTAGAAAACATTCTATTTCTGAAATAGTTTTTCCTTGTCTCTTTCATATTTACAGCCATTACTGAACAAAGCAATACAAGCCATTATAGAATTTGCTTTGAAAGACGCAAATGGTGTTTGAAGCCTGATTTTTATGTATTTATTATCTGTTCTATCTATTGATTTACAGAGTAGCAATTTACAAGTGTCAAAGTTAAGTCAAAATATGCCCATAAAACTAATTTAACCTCGTCACTTGTTATTGAAGTGTCTGAACCAAGCCAGGAAAGTAAAGGGACATGTATATATGTGTTATGGATATCGATTTCGAGTTTTGGTGCATTGGGGTTTGGAACTGTTCCGATTGTGTGTTTTCTCTCTCTCTTCATTTGATCCTGTACTACACAGTGAATTATTACCACCAGTGTATTCTTTTCTTTTGGACAAAACACACTAGGATAGAAATTCCACGACAGAAATACATTAGTGTATTTTTTCTGACGGAATAAACACACTAGTGCAAGGTAGAAATACACTAGGGTATTTACGTACTCGGACATTCTACACACCGGAAAGAAAGTACGCTTCCACTACCACATCCAATGTTTGTAGAGATGAGCTAGATTTGTTTTGTTGTATTTGGTTTTACTTTCAGGAATGTTGTATATATAATATGACTGGGAGGAAAGGCCGAATAAATAATGTTGTATATATAATATGACTGGGAGGAAAGGCCGAATACACAATGAACTCAACAGTGAAATCCTCACCCTAAATGAATATAACCGTCTTTTCATTTGTTTGTTTTGTTTTGTTCTTGTTGTTTTTTTTTAGTTGAAAGTTGTCTCCCCTTAATATTCTCAATTATGCAATATCAATTATGTATGCAATGTTCTGCATTACTACAAGTATGCAATAGAGTATTAGATTACCATAGCAATGGCAACATTTTTTTGGGTTTAATTTGCATATTTTGTTTTTGCATGTGCATGTAGCATCGTATGCATTTCGCTTGCTTATAATTATCATAAGTTTATATCGACATAAATATAAGAGAGAAAATCTACAAATAACAGGGAACCAGATTCTTTTAGAGAAAATCTGCAAATAACAGGGAACCATAATTGTTTGTAAAATCTACAAATAACAGGGCACCAGACTTTTTTTTTGGTAAGTGACGTAAAACACCCTAACACATAACTCTAACATTGTTACAAATATCTATACAAAATACCATCATAATTGATTTTAATACAATTATCCTAAATATGAAAAATAAATAATTTAAAGTGTCTTAAGTAATCGAGTGCACGTGCCTCTACAACCTTTTTATACATGTTGTTTCAAGGTCAACCTATCAATCAAGTGGTAGAACAATAATTCAAACAATACACACACTGTTTGCTATATAGGAACAAACATTTCTTCCCAAAATTAATGCATCCATTTTTTAACAGTTAATATTACGAAACAAAGATGAAATTACAAGTCGGTGCTTTTTCGTTTTATCCATGACATTGGATAATGCATATTATCGTGTCTTTAAAATCTGAACTTGTCGTTAATGTGACATATAACGGATGATTTTACGACATATAACGGATGGGTTTACGTTACAAACTAAGTAGTTAAAAGGCACAAAGTTTAGGATGAAATATTGCATGTGTCAAACATCAAGATTAACGTTTGAATGTTCAATAATAATTGAAAATAGAAACAGAAAATGTTGTCACAACACAACAAAAACATTTCTTTGTACAGTAAAGGTTGACAAAACATTTCTTTGTACAGTAAAGGTTGACAAAACATTTCTTTGTACAGTAAAGGTTGACAAAACATTTCTTTGTATAGTAAAGGCTGACACAACACATAAAATATACAAATATCACTAGCAACCAAATTTCTAAAGAAAAAACGGAAAATGATGTAAAGGCTGACACAACACATAAAATATACAAATATCACTAGCAACCAAATTTCTAAAGAAAAAACGGAAAATGATGTACACACTTCTTTTATTTGCGATCAATGTACAATCAAATCCCTTCCTTTTAATCAAAATAAAAATGTTGTAGAAGATCAACATCAGTCTTTTGAAAAAAATAATTTTGAACCCAAAACTTCATTTGAAGATTCGGACCATTTTAAATTTTCTAAACAAAGGGGCCTTCATTTTATTCATCTTAATGCTAGGTCACTGCTCCCAAAAATATCAGAATTAAAAATGATTGCATGTAAAACCAAAGCCGCAGTGATATCTATTTCGGAAACATGGCTCGACGATTCTGTTACCGATGCAGAAATCTGGATTGAAAATTACAGTATTTTGAGGAAGGATAGAACTAGAAATGGCGGTGGAGTTTGTGCATATATTAGAGATGACATCTCTTTTACTTTGGTATAAGACATCTCAGTCGATGAGCTAGAATCTGTATGGATAGAGTTGTTATTACCTAAATCCAAACCTATAGTAGTAGAAACTTGCTATAGGCCACCAAAGCAAAACAATTTTCTGGAACTGTTTGACCTTATTCTGAACAAAATAAGACCGGATTGTGAAATCATAATTCTTGGCGATTTTAATATTTGTATGAAAAATAAAAATTCTTATATATATAAAAAATACTCGAATATCCTTAACATGTATGCATTAGAACAATTAATTTCCAAATCAACGCGAATTTCATCATCCAGTAGTTCAGTAATAGACCATATTTTATGTAATACTAGTGAAAAGATTTGCCAATCCGGTGTCATTGAAGTTGGAATTAGTAACCATTTTGCCATGTTTTGCACTAGAAAAACAACTAGAGAACACACAGGTAAGCAGAGTATTGTACGTATACGATCATTAAAACATTATTCACAAGAAGCCTTTATAGAAAAACTTGAACAAACTGACTGGTCGGAACTCTACCTATGCAGAAACGTAAATCAAGCATGGGAAATGTTTCGAAAATTATATCAATCAACTTTAAATTCTATAGCTCCATATAAAGAAATAAAAATTAAACAGAATTCCGAACCATGGATTACTTCAGAAATTTTTAGATAATATTAGAAAACGAGATCAATATTTAACATCATATAAAAAACGGGTAGTAAACATTTATATTTGGATTACTGTAAATTGCGAAATTTGGTACAAAGAAATGTAAAAAAGGCTAAAGAAGAATACGTCGCAAATAAAATTGAAGAAAACAAAAACGCTCCGCAAAAGTTATGGGAACAGCTGAAAACTTTAGGTTATAGTTCAAAACAAAAAAACAATGCTTGTGTTGTTCTGAAGGTGGATGGTCAAAATTGTCATAATTTAAATGACATCGCAAACATTTTCAATAATTTTTTCACAACCGTGCCATCGAAGCTTGTTGAAAAGTTGCCTCCATCTCTAAATATATTCCACGTAGCCTCTACTCTTTTCCAACAGTTTTATAGTAGATATAATAGATTACAACTTGAAATAAGTCCTGTGTCCGAGGAATGTATATATAAGGAATTGTGTCACCTTAATTCATTTAAAAGCACAGGGTTAGACGACATTCCAGCAAGGTTCGTCAAAGATGCGGCTACAACACTAACAAAGCCCATCAATTTCATTGTAAATTTATCAATAACGAGTGCTATAGTTCCCGATCAATTAAAATCAGCACGGGTCAAACCATTATTTAAGAAAAACAATAGAACCGAGGTTGGAAATTATAGACCAATAAGTATACTGTGTATTATATCAAAATTTTTAGAAAAAGCAGTATATAAACAGCTAGAATCATATTTAGTAAAAAAAACAACTTGCTATATGAACTTCAATCTGGTTTCAGAAGCGTTTATTCCACCGATACCTGCCTTATTCATCTTTTTGATCATATTAAATCTCAAACATCTAAAGGCCTCTTCACTGGTATGGTAATGATAGATCTTTAAAAGGCATTCGATACGATCGATCATCAAATTCTTTGCAACAAGCTTCAAGCGATGGGAGTATCTAACATTAAATTGTTTGAATCGTATTTAACAGGCAGACAACAGTTGGTTAATGTTAATGGCACAGAATCCAACCCAGCAAACATTAGCTGTGGTGTTCCACAGGGAAGTATTCTAGGTCCTTTACTTTTCCTTTATTATGTCAATGACCTGTCCATAAGCATTAACTCAGACTGTAAATTACTTCTGTACGCAGATGACAGTACTATTATGTTTTCTCATAAAAATCCTGAATTTATCTCTCAAAAACTTGGTGAAGAACTCGAATCCTGTAGTGAATGGCTCGTTGACAACAAACTTTCTCTCCACCTTGGTAAAACAGAATGTATTCTTTTTGGTCCAAAGAGAAAATTAAAAAATGTAACTGAATTTCAAATTAACTGTAATGGTCATATAATAAATTCAAAAAATAGTGTTAAATATTTAGGCATTGACATTGATCAAAACCTGTCTGGCGAAAAAACA
>MJUT01016142.1:1091522-1105727 GCA_002080005.1 Gigantidas platifrons | reverse complement strand
AACACTTCTTTGTACAGTAAATGTTGACACAACACAAAACATTTCTTTGTACAGTAAATGTTGACGCAACATAACACAAAATATTTCTTTATTCGAACACACAAACACCAAAGTGATAATAACAAATGTTGTGGGAAATTCAACAGGTGTCAATTATAGGGTTAGTGTTATTATACTTAATGCCTCTTTCAACAATATTTCAGATATATCAGTTCAGCCACTTTTATTGGTCAGTTTTATTGGTGGAGAAAAGTGAGGACCCGGAGAAAACCAACGACCTGTCGCAAGTCACCGACAAAATTTATCATGCAAATTATATAATGAGATTAAAGCGTTTGGTAGTAACTCATTATTATTTTCGTGATATCTAAATAATCCCCAATAATCAAACAGAAATAAATCTACGATCAAAAGAAAACATTCAAATATTTTCTTGAACTAGTAAAACACACAGTTACACATATATTATGACAAAATAAACAAGTAACGTGTCAACGCAGTCAGTGAATGCTAGTTGATATCTGACTACTGGCTATGAAGACAATACTTACTGGTTTATGCAAAGTGTTCTGTAACATGCAAAGTCTTATATTTGAGCATTGAACATTACATGCGAGATAAATCAACACCAACACCTCTAATGATACATTTTTTTACATATGTGATTTTTTTACGCATGTAGCAATAAAAAAAACAAAAATACTACAATGTCGAAACAATTTCAAAATCTAATATCAAAATCGTAGAAATAGGTAAATTCGATACTCATAACACATCTGACATGGTACAGGCACTTCAATAAAAAGTGACCGGATAAAACTAACTTGATGGTCCCACACCAAATTCATGCTAAATAAGCTTTGAAGTTTCGGATACCTTCTGTGACGAGTTTTCCTCAATTCAAGTTATTTAATAAGACTTGACTGAGGGTGACGTACAAAAGGTCGATGATTTCCTCTGTGTCCTCAACCAATAACATTGACCTCCACGTTGTCAATGAAGTGTTGTTGAAAGTGGCGTTAATAACCATATTCTAATCAAATTATGCTTATTTTAATCCATGATGTTCTCTGTGTCCTCAACCAACGACATGTTAGAAATGAAATATTGTTGAAAGTGGCGTTAATAACCATATTCTAATCAAATTATGCTTATTTCAATCAGACTTTTTCATGAGGGATAGTTATTCTGGCTTACAAATCAACAGTCAAATATCAACAATAATTGTATTTATGATCGAGCGACACTGTATCTCCATAGGGATAACTACTTAAAAATAACGAGACACAATTTTAGCAAAGAAAATAATCAAATGATCTGGAAAATCCGATTTTGTTCCCTTTGAGTGATGACTAATCTTTAGTTTTGATCTTTAGTTTTATGTGTAGTGTTTTGTAGATCGTTCTTTGTTCTTTTGTCCTTTATCTTTTGTCCATTGTGTTGCCTGTCCTTTATCTTTTGTCCATTGTGTTGTCTGTCCTTTATCTTTTGGCCATTGTGTTGTCTGTCCTTTATCTTTTGGCCATTGTGTTGTCTGTTCTTCTTCGATTTACGGATTCTGATTACCGTTTTGGTATCTTCAATCTCTTTTCTTTGACTGAAGCAGATTATTTGTGTATGTCACCTTATCGTATCAATATGATAATAGACAATATTCAGGGGCGGATCCAGGACTTCAAGCTATGGGGGGGGGCGCACTTTAAAATGATCGCGAAAATTTTTGGGCTATTACGTGTGAAAAATCACGATTTTACGCAAAAATATAATATTTTTTTCAATTTTAGGGGGGGCGCGCGCCGAGTTCACCAATCCCCCCCACCCCCGTGATCCGCCCCTGATATTTGTGAAGTGCTTTGAAATATAAAGTATGTGCATGAGGCTTAAACAGTTGGATAAATCCGAGGTTCACCTAACCTTTCCTCAGTTTTGCGCCTAATACACCTAATCTTTATACATGCATGTATTTTAATACACTGACTTAATATTGTGCTCATCGTGCAGAAAAATCACATTAATTCTTTGACAATATGTTTTGAATTAAAAATAAACAATTGTAGAATCCCTTGATTGCCCCTTTTGATATTTTCTGTCATCAGAATGTGCACTTTCGATTTTGAGCGTACATGGTGAAGGTTATTCCTGAAATTAATCGTGGGCACTAGATTTCCTATCAACGGTTTTAAAGCTCAACAGGTAATATGTGATAAAAAAAACTATTATCAATACATATTTGAAACCTTCCTATATATGTTGTACTAGTCGAGTCTTTATACAAAACACATTTTTACAATGCGATTGATTGGTGTTTAACACCAACTTTAGCAATATTTCAGCCATATCGTGGCGTGTACAAATTGCATTACTAACTTAGAAACCTACAAGACCCTATGCGTGATTAATATTTTAAATTATATTTATTACGCCGATATAACTGAAATATTGTTGAAACTGGCGTTAAACACCATATGAATGAAAAACTAAATCATTTTTTATTCTATATATGTATAGATATACAGCCAAACCTGTTTTATGTCACCTTTCAAAGGAACATTGAAATATGGTCACAAAATGCAGGTGGTCACATAATACAGGTTAAATTAATATGAAATGCAACACACACGAAAATTAAAATTAAGGTCACATAATACAAGTTAATGTGGTCACTAAAGCAGGTATGGATATTGTTGAAAGTGGCGTTAAACACCATAATCCTAAAATCATACAGTATGTTTGACTGTATAAGAAATAATTTACAGATATGTATATAAGTAAACTTACCTATTTTAACTATCGTTGTCTCTCCTTTAACATAAATCACAGTTAAAACAAAACACATATATTTTAATAAACGTATTTCCATTTTTTTCCTAATTATACACGATCCACATTCCAGTACATATTGTTTGTCATTTAGTGTAGCAATTAATTAACTATTCTCCAATAATTAAGCGTTGAAATTTGTACAAGGATGGATATATTTCAATATGGACTTTTACTTTTGTGTCAATATCGGTATTTCTTCCTACATGTTGCTGACGGTGGCTGGTAATTACGTTAATATTGGATATCGTGAAGTACCCCAAGCCAGTTCAATTCAGTCACTTCACTTTCTCATGGAAAATTACACACAATAATCTCTATACAGTTTAATACACAGTGCGTTGCATAAAACTACAGACAAGGTGGGTTAATGATTATCAAATCAATGGGTTTTATTGTTTTCATTTCTATTTTTTTTTCCGAATGCACGAAGTTGCTATGAAGAATGTATTGGATTTTAAATTCTATTTCGTATAGAGCTCCGCTGTAGTGCAGAACATTACCGCATGATATGTCGTACTCGTACGTCTCCGAGGAAAAGTTAAGACAAAATTGTCTTAATTTGATAAACATACAAAATAAACTTCGCAGCATACATGTGCATGTACCGTCATCTAGAAAATATTCCTAAAGGTCAACAAATTATCTTGATACGAACATATTTTTTTCAATTAACAACTTGATTTCAACCTAAGACGATAATCCATAAGCTCTGTAATAACAAAACAATTTAGCAGACAATGCTTCTAGGTAAACGTGTTGACCACACTCGAGGACCATTCTACTGGCATTAATATGTTTACTGTACCCACGTGTCTGTACCATGATTTGGTGAATGTATATAGATAGATACAACAGTGACACTTCATCCCATTTCTTATAGTATTTCTTGACATTTATTGTCAAATATAATTATTGATATTATGTCATATATTACATATAAAGAGCGATGCTTACAGCTTTATTTCCGAGTTATCAATATTCCCCGCGCAAACAGTGAAAAAACAGACACTGATACATATGACTGCAATCTAGTGTGCACACGGTTCAAGAGAATACTGGCAGGTAAGAACTATTAATTAAGAAGATATTTTATTATATTTGTTATTCTTTATAGGGGTTGTTTGTTTGGGTGGTGGTGTTTAACGCCACTTTTAACAATAGTTCAGTTATATCGTGGTAGTTAATTTATTGGTGGAGGAAAACGGAGTAACCGGAGAAAACCACCGACCTGTTGCAAGTCACTGACAAACATTGTGACATAATGTTGTATCGAGCATACTTCGCCATGAGCGGGATTGGAACTCACAACTTTAGTAGTGATATACACTGATTGCACAGGTAGTTGTAAATCAAACTACCATACGATCACGACCATGACGGCCCATATTCTTTATGGAATGCCATTGTAACATTTTAATTCTGTTTTACCACATTATTGGGATTATAAAATAAAGGCTTAAGCAAATTCTACTAATACCAAACCTAACTAATGCTTGCCTTTAATAACTTATCACAAAATGACCACGACATATGTAGATGACCATCCAGTCCCTCGTCTATAACTTACATACGATTTAGTGGGTTAAACTGGTTAGTGTGATCCCAACCGTCTCCTCTTAGATGTCCAATGACAATAAACAAACAATAAAGAGACTGAACAGATTCGCTTCCAGCCAATATGACCACATACTATCTATCACAAAATGTATGACAACATGACCATGGACAATGTAATAGCTAGGTTAATGAATGCTCGTAGTCAACTGATTACTTGTTAAGAAGTAGAATATATTGGTTAAAGTGAACATTTCTATTAGGACAAGACAAATTATAACTAATATTTCTAATACTTCAAATATCAAATAGTTATAAACATCTAAAGAAATTAATGGTTTTCGTGGGAGACCAGAACAAGTGGATCCTCAATTTGTTGGAATTAAATATTAACTATAAATTAGTAATATGATACGTATTGACATAAAAACGTACTGATTTAGTGGTTAGTTATACATCAACCAGTTACGTTACTTGTGGAAGATTGTCTATATTTTTAGCAATGAAAACTTGCCACAAAGTACCAACTATAGTTGCCAACTTATACCCTTTACGACTAAAATTGTCCATGAAGTTTGGATGTGTCAAATTTGTCATCTTTAGTTTTGGCAATAATGCCGTAGAAACATGGATGGGAAATACTCTTGTTTGATCAGATAAATCAATGAAGATTTAAATGTATGTGCAATATCTTTAAAGCGGTTATGAAATTTAGAGAAAGTTTTCAATAAGTTTGATGTGAAACAAACAAATCACAGAAAACTAAAAAGATGAGCAACCATGGACTACACAACTATTACATTTGCTTGAAGCTGATATACAGCGAAATTTTAAAAGTTGTTTGAATAATTTAGTTAACCAGTACATATAGTAGGAATATGTCGATGAGGGGATAAGGTGTTGAGGAGGTTGAGTACACAAATCATGTTTAACGATGACATCAGTTTCAGAAATATAGGTAGGTGTATTGACAATCTCCTCTTTGAAAATACAGATTTATCATGTTTATTATAAAAATGTGCAATGTTTTTCAACACTCCCCATCTTAAACCACATAATAAGATAAGATGATCAAGTGTCATAAATGACATTATAAAAACTTTTTGCAGTTGATTTTGGAAGGAGTGTGGTATGTAACAGGTGCTATTTAGCAACACAACATATTAGTTAGAAAATGAGAATACACGAATTTGTAACACAGATATCATCAGTTGATTTGTTTGCAAATTTCGAAGGAAATGCGACTTTACGTTTTTAAAAAGAAGTCAAATTGTATAATAAGAAAACCTTGAAGATAGCAAACGGATAATACAAAACCGTCAGCCAAAGAAGGACAGAAAACACAACGGTAAAAGAAAAGTGGACAAAATGACTAACAACGACCTACAACACTGCGTACAGAAAACTAAAGATCACGCAACACGAACCTCACTAAAAACTGGGCGTGGACTCAGGTGTTCTTATTCCTTTAGTTTCTTATATTATTTTATCTAGTTTATCATTATTTTATATCATTTTATAGTGTTATATGTAATATATTGTAATTAAGAATATTAATAATAATGTCTTATCTTACGAGAAAAGTGCAAGGTTGACGAATTTCCGCGATCTGCTATGTACCGAAAAATTAGCAATAGACAACGCACTGCTTTGCTACCTCAGATTTGATTTTGTAAACTCTTGCATAATTAAATTTGCTATATTTACAAACGATTTTGTTATTTGTAAGAACAATCTTTAAAATGGTGATTTTATGGCCCGCTTTATAAATGTCTGAAGTATTTGTGTATTTATGTAATAATTTTTTTAAATTCATCGTGAGTTATTCCGAAGTGTATGCAATACGGAGACCAATGCTCCCAATTGGTCACATATCTTTATCTACTTTCGGCTGTTCAAATACACACAACAACACACTGCAAGTTTTACAGAGAACAATTTGACCCCTCCTCTCATGAGGAGAGTGATATGCAATTTCGCATCTGTCATGCATCAGGGAAGGATAGTTTTATTACATTGTACACACATTTGCACCTAAAATCTAGCAAATAAAATGATAAATATCATAATACATAAGTCGTTCATGTTTGTTTCTTCTTATTACTGCCGATATCAAATACATTTAACAAATGTGTTCTTATTTACAAAACATACTTTTTCATTTCTTTTGTCTGGCTTGATTTCCCAGTTGATGAAGGACTTTCAACTCTCATCAAATGCCAGTAAAGGTCGGGGTAATAAAGTTAAGTATTTATTTTTAGGTGATATTTAATTATATGACTTTCTCCGTTTTCTTCTCCCTGTGGGAATTCACATGTTGTTTTGGTTGCTTTTAAATCTACAATTTTAATTAAAAACAACCATGTACACCTGGAACCAACTGATATTTTAAAGACTCTACCTAATTAATGACATCAACAAGAAAAGGAATGGTCTTAAGGTGTATTAATTGTAAAGTTCAAATTTTCTAAAAATATTTTGATTAAAAACATTAGTTTTAGCCTATATAATTATGTGTTACCATTTACCAATTAGCTGTAAATACCGACGTTATTGTGACTGTGCTGCTGACAGTATTTTGATTACTCTGCTTACATTAGTGTGCTTGTGTTGCTGACATTATTGGAATTGTGGTGCTAACATTATTGGAATTGTGGTGCTAACATTATTGTTCTGTTGCAATTATTGTGATCATGGTGACATTATTGTGATCATTCTGGCATTATTGTTATTGTGCTGCTGACATTATTGTGATTGTGCTGTTGACATTATTGTGATTGTACTGCTGACATTACTGTGATTGTGCTCCTGACATTATTATAATTGCGCTGCGGACACTATGGCGAATGTATTGTTGACATTTTTGTTATTGTACTGCTGATATTATTGTGATTGTGCTGCTAACATTATTATGATTGTACTGCTGACATTGTTATTGTACTGCTGACATTATTGTGATAGTACTCCTGACATTATTGTTATTCTGGTGCTGACATTATTGTGATTGTGCTGTTGACATTATTTTGATTCCAGTGCTGACATTATTGTGATTGTGCTGCTGACATAATTGTGATTTTCCTACTGACATTATTGTGATTGTGCTGCTGACATTATTTTGATTCCAGTGCTGACATTATTGTGATTGTGCTGCTGACATTATTTTGATTCCAGTGCTGACATTATTGTGATTGTGCTGTTGACATTATTTTGATTCCAGTGCTGACATTATTGTGATTGTGCTGCTGACATAATTGCGATTTTCCTGGTGACATTATTGTAATTGTGCTGCTGACATTATTACATCATTGTGATTGTACTGCTGACATTATTGTGTTTGTGCTGCTGACATTATTGTGATTCCAATGCCGACATTATTGTTATTGTGCTGCTGGCAATATTGTGGTTGTGCTGTTGACAAAATTGTGATTGTGTTGTTGGCACTATGATGATTGCGTTAGTTGACACTATTGTTATTGCGCTTTATGCATCATTGTGATTGCACTGCTGACATTATTCTGATTGTACTGCTAACATTATTGTGATCATGCTAACATTATTGTGATCATGCTGACATTATTGTGATCATGCTGACATTATTGTGATCATGCTGGCACTATTGTGGGTGTGCTGCTGACATAATTGTGTTTGTGTTGTTGGCATTATGATGATTGTGATGACATAAAAACCTTCATCTGATACACTCGAAGTCCAAATAATGTTTTATGTGAAAGCCACGTAAGTCTTTGGGAGGAAGAAAAGCCAAGAGCCTAAACACGATAGCCACAATTGGCAAAGGTCACTTAGACCTCAGGGAGGGAACCTTAGTTTTAATAATAATTACATAATTTAGGAACTGTACATTTTAATAATAGAATATATATCTAATAAACCATGTCAGAGCCGAAGTACTGATTACTGGGCGGATGATATATGTACCTTCGGAACACATGCACATTTCATGAAAAAGTTGGCCCAATCTTTCCGAATTTAAATCATTTTCAATTTAAAAAAAATTCAAATGTTGAAATAATCAATTTATCACGCTTAACCTTTGATAGGAAGTCAAATGAATAAACCATCAAGTACCTTTCAACATTCTTAAAATTTCAATAAAAAGACAAAGTTCGATTCTTCATAAATATTTTCATGGTTTTCATTGGACGGCTTTGTACTTTAGTTTTATGTTATAGTCTTCAACAAGATTACTAAGTTTACGTTAAGTGTCTTTATAGAAAATGCCGAATGTCTTACCTGATGAAGATTATTCCATATATAATATTGATAAAAAAAATTAAAACATTTTAGATTTTTCATACCTCCCAACACGTGGGTCAAAAACGAAAGTATATAGATTTAGGAAGTAAATAAACAAGCCTAAAATTAGAAACACTCATGAAATAACTCTTAAAATCCGTATTGAATTTATTGATCAATCTTAATTGTATTGTACTAAAACGACTAACACTATTTCTGTGACATGCTACTAATATTATAGAGGCCATGATAAGGTACTGGTATGTTATGTTTCTTTCACGAACAAATGTAAAGATTTCAAATAAAAATTTTAATTGGGAAAAAAAAAGAATCAGAAAAGCGTCGTGAGTACTAAATTAGTTATCTACGTTTTTACGTCATGCAAATTGATGTAAAATAGAATATCAATGGAACAATAATAAATATATTCTAGTCATATCACTACATTAAGTACCAGAAAGAAAAATAAATAAATGAAATGCATTGGGGAAAACAATAGTCAATATGTTCGAAGCCTGAATTGAAGGCTGATATTCAATTTCTTCGCCGTTTATTGAAATCTTATACATTTATAATGGACTCAAGAACTAGAAAATCAAATTCAATGACTGACCTCACATGGAAGTAAGGACAAACAATCAATGCTTCAGAAAATATAATAGTGATATCGTTGAAATGCTGAACTTTCTGTACAGGAGCATGGGTGTTGTCAGTATATGAATGTCTTTGATAGTTGCACAGTTCCCCCCCCCCGCCCTAGGTGAAGTTTATTAGCTTGTTTACTACAATAATGCAACAAACCTAAAGGTAACATGTATATGAATGAAATTTTGTACAATATATAGTGTTAGGGTCATCGTGTTTAACGCCACTTTCAATAATATTTCAGTTGTATCGTGGCGGTCAGTTTTTTGGTGAAGGAAACCGGAATACCCAGAGAAAACCACCGACCTGTCGCAAGTCACTGACAAACTGTATCACATAATGTTATATCGAGTACACCGCGCCATGAACGGGATTCGAACTCACAACTTTAGTAGTGATAGGCATATTTAATAAAATGGCCCATTTTGCCTATACGTCCCTTCTCTCATATCAATATACACATATACATCATGCACATTAAATGATCCCTTTTATTTTCACAGCCCTTTCCATGTATCAATATGGCTTTATATTACACACATATAAGAAGAAGCCATGCCCATGTAACAACATAACCTTATATTACATACACACAACAAAGACCCCTTTGATTTCACCTCCCTTTCTTGTAATACAAAAGACAACATTACAGATGTACAAGAATCGCTTTTGTTTACAAATTTCTGTCTAGATCTGTGGCGGTATAAACAAGAATATTTGTTCCATAGAGCATTTTTCCCGTTTAATACCATAAGTCTTCCATTATCCATACCACCGTTATTTTTGTAGACAAAAATAAATATAAATCATACTACAGCCTAATATTTATATCAGTTTAAAAGATTCGTGTCTCTATAGTATTGTGACTTTACTTGTGTTTTTGTATCGATTCTGAGATCTAAATATAGAACATATTTTTGTTTTCAGTGCCATTTCAGTATGTCTTAGACGTGATGGACATTTGCCTTGTGGATTTATACCAATATGATTCCTAAACACAATTAATTAACCGTCTCCTAACATATATTAATTTCTTAAAAAAATGTTTTTTACACATGACGCTAACATATTACTTGTATTATATAAACTTGACTAGATACCATCGATAAAAAATAGATTGACTAAACTGTTGTTCATTTGGCTTTCAGATGTTTTGGCTTTGAGTGTCACCTGATGAATGCTATTTCAGGAACGCGTCGTGCGCACTAAATTTGATATCTACGTGTTTAGTATTATTTTTTGTATATCAGTTGAGCAGTATTTAAGGTAGAGAAGGACACTAGTCACGTAACTTTTAAGAATATTGAATACAAATGTGATAATAATTATTAATTATGTTTGCAGTATTTCTTACGAGGTATTTTGCTTTTTGAATTTTCTACATATGATTTGTACAAGTTCTCAAATTAAACTGAAATACAAATTTAATACAGTAATTTCCTTATCAATAATACATTATATGTGTAAAATGCTATATAAAGCATTTCGTCAAGGGAGGTAATCATGTCTCAAATGATATTAGAATATGATGAGTTTTGCATGTTTTTGTTTTTGCATGTTCCTGCCCTAGAAGAATTGTAGACAGCTTAATTTGCTAACTATATCACCTAGAAAGGAAGGCTTTCCCTTACAAACATTATCTTTGCCTGTTTTATTTTCATTTATCCAATGTCTTATTAACAAAAAGTGAAAAATGTGGACATTTTTCATGAAATTGACAAAAAAGGGTATATGTCAGGGTGTCTTTCTAAACCCCGAACTTTTTTTTTTGCTTGGAAACATATTTTTACTTTTTAATGATATGTAGCATGGATATAAGTAAACTGATATATCTTTTTAAAGAAAAATTCATTGACACAATTTTTTTCTATTCCACTTTAACATCAAATTTTGTTGGATTTCACCAAAGCCAGTTACAGGCTACATTGCCAAAAAAGGGTAGCCATTTTGAAAAATAAAATGAAAAAATTCATGTCTTAGATATTCCAAAATATTCATTTATCATATTATACTCAGATAATTATAAAAAAAATGCATTTTTTGGGGGTACCTTAATAACACGGAGAAATGAAAAAAAATGACATTTTTTGGACTTCAGAGGGGGGTAACTATTTCAGGGAATATTTTTAAAATAAGCCTGGAAAGCTATTCTCAAATTTTGATATTTTGTTAGGTACATCCCAAAGAACAATATATATGAAATTCAAAAAAATTCATTGACTAGTTTTTTTTCTGCCCCTAGTGTCCTTCTCTACGTTAAGATATAATGATTGGATGTTATTAATAAATATTTAATCGACATGTAGTACAGTGTCAGTGAATTTTAATTTTTGGTGTTTAATGCCACTTTCAGTAATATTTCAACTATATCATGGCGACCAGTTTTAGTGGTGGAGGAAGCCGGAGTACCCGGAGAGAACCACCGACCCTGGGCAAGCATCTGGTAAAGTTTATCACTTGCGAGTCGAGTGCACCCTTGTTTGTAATTCACAAAGCCGGGCGCGAACCCACGCCGTATTGGTGATATGCTTGTATGAGCTGTTAGATCCAACGACCTAACTCATTGAGCCACCCGTCAGTGAGATATTCCTAAGATTGGATGTTTTGCAATATAAAGGGGGAAATAAAAGATATAAAGTCGGTATTTTTTTTGGCCTGGAATCGCACCATTAACGACAACATCTTGAGAAAATGCTCATTATGGGCTCCTCTACGGTATCTTTTAGTGTGGAACTCATTTCCTTTATATCCTTATGACGAATTGTGTATACAGCCGCAAGTGATAAAGTTTACTAGTTGCTTGCCCATGGTCGGTGGTTCTCTCCGGGTTCTCCCGGATTCTTCCACCACTAATACGGGTGGCCATGATATAGCTGAAATCAAATCATCAATCGAAATGTGTATATGAATTGTTCCGTGCAACCCCTTCCGGTTTAATATATTCATACCCTACCTTTTCAAGGAGAATATTTGATGAGACTGAGTAAACACTAACAGAACTAAATAAATATGAGACTATATGACAATTAAGAAATAATTGTATTGTATTTGAATAGTTTCCGTTGTCAATTGGGAATTTGACGGTTGAAAATGCAGTCTTACTAGGCGATATATATAAAGCGGAGTCAGTAAACTGAAAAATTTGAGACAGTAAAACTAAAGATCTGAAAACCATGGTTACAGTCACGCTCTGCGGACTGATAAGCAGTTCATACTCCACTAGTGGCACCCGTCGTGGTACTCTTGTTACAAACCTGGTGATATGCCAGGATTGAGGAATTTACCGAATTGTGATTACGACGAATGGAACATAGGAAGTCAGGGAAAACAAAGTAATTTAAAGACAGTTCTCATAGTATTGCAATAAGAAATGTGGAAGAATACAAAATATTTAAAAAAGACAAAACAAAAACAATGATATATAATATTCAATACTGAAATGGCATATACCAGTAGATTTTGTAAATTATTTAATAAATGTAATAAGAGAGTCCCGAAGAAAAATGTGCAGATACTAAAGGGATATTCGGAAGCCGATACAATATCTGTAAACATCGTCTATGTAGCGTTTTATCAAACGTAGATATATGGGCCGCCGTGGTCATGGTAGTATATGGTATTGGTATTTAAAACTAGCTATGCAATCATTACTTGAGTTGTTAGCTCGAATCCCCCTCATGGCGAGGGGTACTCGATACAACCTTATGGTGGGGTCTGTGCTGCTCCTCATTTTAGATTTCTGTTTTGTGTTGTGCTTTTTTGCCCTCCACCTGTGTATTTTGTGTCCAATATTGCCATTGTCTCCTGATTGTCCATATTTTATAGCCTCTTCGGTTTTCTCCCACATTAATTTACTCGCATCTGGTCAATTTAGTAAAACATTTTTAAATATGTCATTATTTCCAAGTTTATGATATTTCATAATAAAACTAGGTTGTACATTCAAAAATATATGATAAGTGAAATTGTATTTCTTATCACGCGTCGCTTCTTAGATGACGTTTATGTTGAATAATACTTATTTAAATTGTAAGAATTTTCATTTAAGATGTTGTTGCCTCCCTTTAAATGTATGTCTTTATCATTAACCTGTTCTAATAATTTTATTCCACAACAGAAAGGTTACAAATTTGTGTATATTTAGTAAAACATTTTCTGTCGTCTTTGTTATATAAATAGGTTTTAACAATGTAAAAAGAAAACATTGTTTATTAAATATTTTCCTTAAAATGTAGGGGGCCCGGGTGGCTAAATGAGTTAGGTCGTTGGATCTAACAGCTCATACAAGCCTATCACCAATACGGCGTGGGTTCGCGCCCAGCTTTGTAAATTACAAAAAGGGTGCACTCGACTCGCAGCCGCAGGTGATAAAGTTTACCAGTTGCTTGCCCAGGGTCGGTGGTTCTCTCCGGCTTCCTCCACCACTAAAACTGGTTGCCATGATATAGCTGAAATATTGCTGAAAGTGGCGTTAAACACCAAAATTCAAAATTCATGCATTCTTAAAAGGTAATCTTGAATGCTATAAATGTTTTTGAATTTCATATTTTTGAAATATTGTGAAATTGTGTTATTGGCAAACTATTTATAGACACAAACCAGTTAATACGTGTAATATACGTATTTGTTTTTTTCTGTTCAACAGGGCATGACATGACTATGGTTTACCCAATAGGTTTTTGCATCATTACACACATAATGTAGTATTTTCAATATTATATATTTCATATTTGGTTTGGGTCCATTAAACTAGTTTAACCACGTCATTTTTGATAGAAGTGTCTGAACCAAGCCAGAAAAGAGAACGGTCAGGTATTGGCGTGATAGAAGTGTCTGAACCCAGCCAGAAAAGAGAACGGTCATGTATTGGCGTGATAGAAGTGTCTGAACCAAGCCAGGAAAGAGAACGGTCAGGTATTGGCGTGATAG
>MJUT01016142.1:1056637-1090656 GCA_002080005.1 Gigantidas platifrons | reverse complement strand
AAAGAGAACGGTCATGTATTAGCGTGATAGAAGTGTCTGAACCAAGCCAGAAAAGAGAACGGTCAGGTATTGGTGTGATAGAAGTGTCTGAACCAAGCCAGAAAAGAGAATGGTCATGTATTGGCGTGATAGAAGTGTCTGAACCAAGCCAGAAAAGAGAACGGTCATGTATTTGCGTGTTAAGGTATCAATTTTGCCTTTTTCTACGATTCTTATATTGATTTTTGCAACTGTTCCAACAGTGTGGTATTTTGTGTTCCATTTTATTTTGATCACAGTCCGGTTTTTCGGTGTGGTCGGTGTTGGTCATGTATTTAGTTTTCGGCGTTATGTTGTGTTTTTGTGTTTTGTTTGTCTTCGTATTGCGTCATGTGTTCCCAATGTTGCTGCCAGTGTCTCTGGATTGTCCATTCTTGGTTGCGCCTTCGGGTTTCTCTAACGTTTGTTCTCAAGTCTGATTTATATATATATGTGATCAACTTGGCAGACATTACATTATTATCAATAAAACAAATTTTATTGTAAGAAAATTGACATTTCTGAAACAAAAACATAATACCAGAGTAAATTGTATTCTACCTTTAATGAACGTTTCAAGGCGATTCCGGTAACGGACTTTTGTTTCAGATATCAAGCTATTGACGAATATTAGCTTCATAAAGAATCCCTTGACACGAATGTATTAATATTGTTGTTGAATTGTAACTTCTAATCATTAGTAAAATATGAATACTGACGGGTAAGATACAAAAATGTTAGAAATAATTAAATGAAACTGAAATGGGGGGGGGTAGGGTTATGATGTTGAATGCCACTTTCAACAATATTTTTCAGTTAGGTCGTGGCAGTCAGTTTTAAGGGGGGACCGGAGAAAACCAACGACCTGTAGAAAGTTACTGACACACTTTTTGACATATTGTTGCATCGAGTACACCTTACCATGGACTTGTTAGGGTTATGATGTTTAACATCACGTTCAACAATATTTAAGTTGCATCGTGGCAGTCGGTTTTATTGGCGAAGGAAACCGGAGAAAACCATCAAATGGCGCAAGTTATTGACACTCCTTATCACATAATGTTGTTTCGAGTACACCTCGCCATGAGCGGGTTAGGTTTGTGGTGTTAACAATATTTCAGTTATATCATGGCGGAGGTAACTGGAATACCCAGAGAAAACCACCGACCTGTCGCAAGTTACTGACTAACTTTATTCCATGAAGCTGTATCGAGCATACATCGTCATGAGTGGGATTCGAACTCACAACTTTTAAAGGTGATAAGCACTGATAGCATGAAATGAAAGATATGTATTCAAAATACTATTGAGTAAAGATGAATTTATTTTGATATTATTTCACATTTGTGTTTAAATCAAGCACAATGTGTGATGTATTTATAGACAAATATTGACAACATAAAAATGTAATAAACAGACAACCAATTACACGACAAACATTGATTAAACTCTTCTTTGACAGTAAGTGATTTTGTTTTTGTTTCCATATGAACTGATTATGACATCGACGTTATTAAATTACAAAATATACTACAATAATAACAGTTCTTTGTACATCACAAACATTTTATAATGCTGTAAATAGTATTACATATAACTACATTTATTTCCCCATGCAAATAAACATGTGGTCTAAAAATAAATGCTATGTGCTGATTTTCCAACTAATTTACATTAATTGTCTAATATGAGCAGCTTTATTTTATTCGAGGGTCGTCGTAGTCATGTTTGTATGTTAGTTGGGTTTACAACTACCTATGCAACCAGTGTCTATCATCACTCACTTTGTGAGTTTGAATCCCGCTCATGGCGCTGTGAACTCAATAAAACATTATGTGATAACGTTTGTCAGTGACGTTCGACAGGGCAGTGGTTTTGTGCGTCCTTTTTTTTTAATGTATAATTTCATAATTTAAATCACCACACCATGTAATAAAGTTTGTGAATGACTTGCGAAAAGCTGGTGAAATAACTGAAATATCATTGAAAGTGGCGTTAAATACCATAGTCACCATAATGTAAAATTAGTTAATTCCTTTTTTGTCTTTCAGCTATCTAATTGGTTTTGTTTCAAATTATATTGACTCTAAAATGGATTTTGATGACGTTATTCAATGTTTTATTTAAAATCTACATACAACGAACATATACAATGAACAGTTCATATTTTTATTCAGATCAAATCAAATTATTTAAAAACAAGTTATTAATATTACTTCATATTTACATGTATAACATTTTGAATATATTTAAAACACCTACATATAGACAATCATGGCTATGTATTGTGATAAATTTGTACATGATTGTCTATTAGTCAATGTTCGGTAATCAAATATGGTTTTCTGGCATTTGGAAATCGAGCACCACATGCTACTTAATACAGTGAAACAAAATGCATTTTTAATGAAAACAGTTTTTTAAGTTAATTATCGTATCTTTGGTATTGATTGGTTATGCTAAAATAATAACGAAAATTACATTTATGATATTAGTATTATATTTTAAAAATGAATTTTATTAACTGTTTCCTAAAATAGCATGTTATTAAATGGTACCAGTGATGAGTTGTTTTATTTTTAGAACGTGTCCCTATTTACATTTATTTATTACATTGAAAAAGAAAGGACTTCATACTAAATCTTAATTTTATTTTATTTCTTATTTTTAAATAAATGAAAAAAACGGAACGCACTAACAACATACCATGGCATTGGCACATTTCCGGTTTGATACTAAACTTATAGAGTTAGTTCCCTTTAAGATTGGCAAAATGGCTCCCTTTCATGTAACTCGAATAATACTGCGCCCTCTATCGGTACTATCGCTGTAGCGACCAGCGGGAGAGTAATATAACGACTGGATTATTCGGGTTACCTTTCATGCAAATCCAATGAAAATAATCCATTTTTTTTATCATAATATGTGCAACTTTTTAATTTAATAGCAATTTTGAATTTTCTCTTTGCTATTAAATTAATCTCTGACTTTTATACAAGATTTAAATATCTGAAATCATAAGAGAATTATTCAATTTATAAATAAATGTCCTTTCCGTTGGTCTTACTAGTACCGGTTGTAAGGGAAATAACTCATATTAAAATCCAATCGTAACTACTCGGCCATTCTCGCTACCCTGCAAATAACCTCGTATGCATTAGGCGTACAAATCGTACTACTTTTCACATGTCAGTTACATGAAAGTTTGATAAAGTTATATTTTAAACAATTTTCTATATTTCAATTATTTTCATGGATAAAAGTTTTAATTAGTTTTGTATGATTTAAAGATTTTACTTAGTAAGTCTTCCATATTGGATTTTCGTGGACTATATTTTTGTGCGGCTTATATATAAATAACTTCCGGCAAACAATTTAAGAAGAATTTCTCCTATCTGCATACGAGGTTATTTGCAGGGTAGCGAGAATGGCCGAGTAGTTACGATTGATTAAAATCGCATCAAAATTTATAATTTTAGAATCAAATCGGAAATGTATAAAAAGTCTCTAATTCCGTATTGTTAATACTATAACAGTGAATGATCATACTGACCAATATATTAAAATTAAGCAAAGCATTTTGGTATATAGATATCGATATAAGTAGTAATTTTCAAAATTCAAACTCGATCAAATCTTTACAAAGTAGATATGTAAATCCCCATAATCATATTTCATATAAATTTCCATACACTTCGTATTATTTTGCTGGTTACATAATAAAATTATATGCAAAAAAAAAACGATAAAATAAAAGTGTGCTAATATGTATAGCATACACGCAATAATATTAAATAATTACAGTTCGTCACTATTTTGACAACACCGTTCATATTTTTGTATACAAATAGAACTGCAATATCCGTCAGATTGTTTACTGCAAAAATGGCGGAGGAAGATTTAGAATGTGTGTTTTTGACATTACATTCAAATTTGTTATCTTTTGACATGTATTGGATATTTGACAGCTCACCGTGTTGTGATGTTACAATTTCCTGGTAGTACAAATTATTTATCATAAATTTATCAAAGTAGCGAGCAACAGTATCATTACAAATCTGTATACATTTTCTAATTATGCTACCACTAATCGCAGCTACAGAAAGACAATCAGCTTAAATATGTTATAGAATATCGCTATCACTAGAGTTATCTCCCATTAATTCAGTATATTATTTCGTTATTTCAGGTAAACAGCATGTTCTCGTTCGTGCATTTGTACACACAATGTTCACTTTTTTCAACATGTATTAATTGTCATAAATAAGAGTAAATAACATTATATACTTAGAACTGCTACGACTGGATGGGTAGTGCATTGTATACATTGTAAGTACGAAATCAATTTCATAGTTATAGTGTGTCACATGCAATGTTTCATGCAATGAAAACATGTAAAGACTTGCACATATCAACAGATACTAAATGCACAGTTAATTTCAGAGTTTGAAGTATCACATGATGTAAATTGGAAAATAACTTCTGATCACGTGATGTCATACTTGAGTATGCGTATTTGTGTCAACATAAGGATCAAATCCGGGAAGCTGTGTAGGTCCTGTGTATGTATACTACAATAAGAAATGGTGAATTTATAAGTCTTACGATGTGTATTTAATATAATAAACAGTTTCACAATCTATATAGAATAAAATGAAAAAACAAAGACATCTTTCAGAACTTTCACAAATGGAACATTTCCAAAATCTGATCGAAAAAGCGTAGAAAGAAAGAGATACCATTACAAACACAAATATACATGACCTCCCATTTTACTGGTTTCATACAGGAACTCTTAGTGAAATGACGTGTTTTACACATGTGTGTAAAATGTCTGACTTTTCGTCTTTTCTTTTGGAATTGTTTTTCACCAATTTTATCGTTAACCTTTCGATATCTTCAATTTGTTCTCTGCATTACAGGACGTAATAAGTATGTCAACAATCCGCTATATATCGTTTTGTTTTCGTATCTGGAGGATAATGAATATTTATGAACATTTGCTGAATGTCAGAAATATCCAAATATATTTGGGGTTTAAGTATATGTTATATTCCCATTTGTCGTTGATTTGGTTTATTCAAAAAGTTTATTCTGTCGTAAGGAAGGTTTGTACACAATGACAAAAACATACATGTTGCAAAGTGTGTGTCTGCAACATCATAACACATTGTTAGTAAATCAAAACACACTTACCGTTCCTGAAAAACCAGATTTTTTAAGAGGTGTTGACGATTCTGGGTTTCCTGAATCCATTGATCCTCGAAATGAAAGACGTGCTTTGTTTCGAACAATGGTACCGAATGCTTGCTGAAAAAACATGAAGTCGAATGTATTGGAGAGATTGCAAATATTATATCATTTATTTGAATATTAAATGTGCTTAAAGGAGTTCTTCAGTTGCATATACATGTAATACATACATAGACATCTAACTTAGTGCACATGACGTGCATCAGGAACGATCTTCATCAGGTGCACTTCAAGTCAAAAGACTGAAAAGCCCAATCATTGTTTTTCCCCTTAATTTGGAGAGGAAGAAAACCAAAGGTCCTAAACAGGGCTAAGGTCACCTATGTCCGAGGGAGGAGAACCTTAGTTTTAACAATAATTATAAGAACGGTGTATGTCCTCAAGTCAATGACTAATAGGTTGATTATACAACCGGGGACTGTTAGTCCACCAGTAGAGGTACCGACCCAATGATAACAACAACGTAGATATCTAATTTATTGCACACGACACGTTTTTGGAATAACCTTCATCAAGTACACTCACAGTCAACAGATTGTAAAACCAAATAAACTTTAAAAAAAAAAAAAAAAACGTTGTAACTTTGTAATATTTCAATTGTATATAAAGAAATTGTTAATTTTTTTTCGTTTTTTTGTATTTGAATAGTTATATTTATCAAAATTATGTAAATTTTTATTTGAGGTTTATGTACAATTATCACAAGTAAATTATAAACAAACCTGTGATTTTTTGGAATCAACAATTGACCTGTAGAGAAATTCAAGCCCTGCTATAATGACAGATAAACTCAAACCACCAATCAAAATGTAGAAAATCCCAGCAACATTCTTTAACTTGAGTTCAGCTTCGCTTCCATCCTATATCAAAATATATCATTTCGTTGAGTTGTTACAAGTAATATGCTTTGTTATCAAATGCAAGTAATTTAACGTTTTGATACTTTTAAGTGTACATTTGTCATCATGGCGAGGTGTTCTCGATACATCATTATGTGATACAATTTGTCAGTGACTTGCGACAGTTCTGTGGTTTTCTCCGGGCACTCCGGTTTCGCCCACCCATAAAACTGACCGCCAAGCATGATATAATTGAATTATTGTTGAAAGTGGCGTTAAACACAATAACCCCCCATTTGTCATCATAATGAAAGACACACTATTCGAAATTACATTAGCCAATCACTAAATCAAATATAATAAAATGTTTATTTTTTAAGCTTTGAAACTTAAATTTGACACTAGATGACTTCGACAAAATATTGAATTGAGTAATAAAAACGTAGATATCAAATTTAGTTCGCACGATCCGTTTCTGAAATAACTATTATCAGGTGACGCTCAAAGCCAACATATTTGAAAGTCAAATGATTAAAACCTATTTGGGAGCAAGAAAACCAAACGGCCCAGGCTTCGGGAATACACTAATACTTCATGTGTATAAGTTACTCCACAATGACTTATAGGAATGTTTGTTTGCTCAGTTAACTTTGTCATCATGAGTATTCATAAGACATGAACATTCTATCAATGAGTATACATATGAGTATAAATACCCATTTATTACACCGGGTTATTTTTAGCTTACAATAGCTGAAGGAAACTCATGAGATAATTTAACATGCTTCTGACGAAAGTCGCCTGTCTGAATTCCACATTTTAAGTCGTAAGCTAATATTTTGCTTTTTTTTTTTATCTAACATCAAGTATATATTCTATAGAAATGTGGAATTTTAGCCATTAAATAAATCCCATCAGGTACCAAGCCTTGTATTATGTATCCATGTGATTCAAGATGTTCTTTCGTCGGTTCCACTTTCATGACATCACCACCTTGCCGTGTTGGAAAATCCCTATGACGTGCACGTTAAAGAACATTTTTTGAAATGTAAACTTACAGAAGAAGTTGATTGTTTACCACATTCTGACCTCTCCTCCCACCATCTCTTCTTAAGTGATTGTAGTACTCCTTTTTCTCTCAAATGCAACACAGCAAGTGTTAGTCTATCTCTAAAGGGTACAAAAACAGAACGGTTTGTTACTTAATACAGAACTGCTTCAGTGTAGTGAACATGGTTTTGATTGATTGATTGATTGATTGATTGATTGATTGATTGATTGATTGATTGATTGATTGATTGATTGATTGGTGTTTAACGCCAACTTTATCAGTATTTCAGCTATAAGGGTAATAACAGAATTACCGAACACCGAGCAATCTTCCAAAGGGTAAGGCAAAACTCATAAATCAACAAACAGACAAAATCAGTCAACAACCGGAAAACTGGGAAAACCACAATGGCCCTGACTTGGTACAGGTATTTCTAAAGAAATGGTATCACATTTTATTTATTGATATAATACAATAAACTAAAATATAAAATTTGCGGAAAATGGATAAAACAATTGCGGAAAAGACAAATAAAATGCAAAAACGTCCTGTTTAATTGCATCGATAAAGCACATCTGTTAATATTATGCATAATATAATTAACTATACAATGCGACTTTTTGGGTTTCATTATATTTTCCCTCTTAAATCTTGAAATCAACACACAAGACACACAAGTTAAATTGTCCATCACATATCCTCGTGTATTGTGTTTTCGACCTACTAACATATTTCCGGTGATTTCTCTTGTATCTAGTTGAAACCAGACATACATTCTAGAGTTAGTAAGTACTCTTGCGCATAATATCATATTAGTAAAATAAAATTTGCTCATAAGTTAGTTTTTAATTCGAGTTCAGAATATCTACGACGCTTTTGTTTACAAAAAAAAATGACGTCTTCTGTTTTCGACCTATCTAATAAACCGACTCAAACTCGGTAAGGATGAGATTTACAAATCCGGAACTGCTTGTGATTTGATGCCAATATTTATTGCATACGATTTTATATCCAACTTATTTATTTTTTCATAAAAGGGGAGGAATAAATAACTAAATGCTATAAATAACGTAATCAAGGTTTTATTTTATCTTCACAACATCCACACCAACTCTTCCTGAAACTCTATCTAACAGTGTTGATTATATAGGGATTGCATACACTTTAGAAGCTTTGTACACTCCCACATATTCTTATTTAGAATCTTCGATAACGCAGTGTGTAGAGATGTTGGGGAATATTGTCTATAATCCCCCCACCCCCCTTGATTGCTGTATCTAAAATTAAAAAAAATAATAATACCAAGTAAAACCTGTAAGGATCATCCAATTTTCCGTATCTAAAATATATTTTTGTATGACTTCTGACCGCATGACAATTACGTGACTGAATAACAGAGAGTTGAACTAGACATAATTAATAACATCAACCATTATTCTTGGATAGTTATTGATCTTGATAAGATTCTTTCAGAAGAAAGAAAAGGCATTAGTGAAACTTGCAAAAATACACTATCAAATGAAAACAATGTTTGTACTTATATCTACTAGCTTTATTTTCAGCATCGTTGCCACACGTGTTTCTGTTTGTTGTTATATCCAAGTTTAGCAGCCGACCATGACGTCGCGATGTCATGTGCTAAATATAGGAAGTAAATAAACATTAGGATGAAAACATAAGATGGTCGAAAACATGATACGAGGCGATATATATCAGTGAAATTTCCAAGTATAAAGAAAAACCGGGGTTTGCCTCATTGAAATAAAATGGTAATTTCACTCAGTGGAATATAATGTTAATTTCACTGAGTAATATCATAGAACCTATGGCGTCGTCAACGTCCGGTAATTATACACATTTCTTTTAAGAGCATATAATTAGCGCAAATTACTCGTGCATGCCAAATATTAAAAAGTAAAACACTCGCAATTGAACACAACGATGATTATTGACTCGCGCACTTACGCACACTCGTAAATTACTCCGTTGTTCGATTACTCGTGATTTATTCCCCATATTTGGAATAGAAGAACAGTTGTTATACAATAGCACTTTATAATTAAGCAAGGTTAATGTCTTACCTTAAATCAGAACCAATAGGTGTCGCTATACCATATCCTTTAGAGTCCAGATTACTTCCTACTTTCATTGTGTCACATGGTTTCCGACTGTTAATGTATTCATTAGTAACTGACTCTATTAGATAAGCGTATTTACCATTCTTCTCTCTGACTTTTTTAACACCCTCTCCGTTGGTTTTGACAAATACATTCTTTGCTGACGTCATATAAGCCCACATGCGCTCGTAAATTGCTACTTTTGAATACTGAAAAATAAATTGCTTAATTATTACATTGAACATTTTTTTTTCAAAATATAAGTTCATATTGAATATGTTTTCAAACTTTCGTAGTTTCTACGATATACGTTTAAAGCTATTAACATTACCCTAAGCTTTATACGTTAGTCATTGCAGAACAAACAAAAGTGAAGTATTTCAGACGCTCAATCATTTCAATTTCTTTGCAAAATATAGATGGTGTGAATGAACTTTTGTTTTCTGTAATATACCTAATTTGGCTATTCTGGCACCATTATGTATTGTTGTAAAATATGACAGGGTTGGTCTTTTATTCAAATGAGGAAAGCACTTGTATTGCCGCATCATTTCACTTAAAGTTCCATCAAACTAATTTAACTCCGCCATTTTTTATTGAAGTGCATGTACCTAGCCAGGTAGGTGCGCGGTCGTGTTTTTGTGTGTTAGGGGTATCAAATTTGCCTCTTTTGACGATTTTTCTATTGTATTTTGGTACTGTTCCAACGATGTGGTATTTTTGTATTTTTTTCATTTAATATTACCTTAAAGAAATCGGCTGTAGTTCCTCCAGTATAAATTCCATATTGTATCTTTGTTTGTTTGGCAAGATCTTCTGCTGATTCTATTGGACTATTCATTCTCTCTACGGTCAAAAAAGCTGCTAAGTTCGCAGTGTATGAGGAAATAATAATTAAGGTGAAAAACCACCATACACTTCCCACAATTCTACCAGATACTGATCTAAATTATAAAAAAAAATCACATCACTATTTAATTCCATGATCATGTGGTCTTCTTGAAGTATTAAATTGCAATTTAGCAATTGATTTATATAAATACATTGCGTGACTGATATCTGGGTTTGTCACAAGAGTAACACGACGAGTATCACAATTGAAACAGGAACTGCTTACCCTTCCGGAACACATGAGTTCACTGTGTAGTTCTTTGTGGATCATTGTTTGTCATTGGTCATTGTATTGTCTGTCATTCTTACACTTAAGGGTTCTTCAGACTTTTCTTGTATACCAATGATGTTTAGATTTACAAACTCTTAAACTAATTAACGGAATGATTACCAGTGTATAGTATGTAGTAGTAGTTTTAATATTATCGGTGTTAAACGTGACTATTCGCAACATTTTAATTATATCGTGTTCAATTCTATTGGAGAGAGGAAACCAGATTATTTAATTTATGTAGAAATATAAAATTATAGAAGAAATATATTTGACATATTTAAAGATACCGCGTAACCTGTCCAAATCGAACCCTGAATAAACTGAAATCGTGTATAAACTTGAAATAAAGTCCCAACGTTGGAAATTATTGTTAATTTAACCTGTATAATCCAAACACATGTTTATTCCGACCAGAACAGTTGTTCCCGTGGATATTCGGTTAGACAGGTTTCAGCGTATGATTAATAATAGACATGTTCAATATATCGGAATATTATCTTCGTTTATTGCATATACTTTATACACAAGATTTTGTTTGCAGATTTTTGTATTTTGTAACATTTCCTCTAGGCACATGGTACTTACTTTGGACTTATGTCACACCCTTGCTGCATAAATGCCCCAAGTGAATACCACAAACTATTAGATATAGTGAAATCATTCTTTATTGTTTTGTCATCTTCGATGTGCCATTCTGTAGGACTAAATCTACTGACAAGAAACAGGACCACACTCACTCCAACATAGGCGAACAGAATACACATCCATATTTCATAAGATAAAGGATCCATGAAGGAGAATGTGTGTGTTTTCTTGTTTGTGGGTTTCTTTATCATGATGCTGATACCTAGACTCATAAAGGGTTTTGTAAAATCAACAACTCTTTCCCTTTCGGATGAAATTGTCATACCAGCAAACGCAACATCTGCCTTCTGTAAAGACAAAGCACATACATATTTCTACTTTATGCCTTTAGATTAATACAATTGTATACAACGCTTTTTGTGTTTCAATCAATCGTTATTTGTCTTAATAAAGCAAAACACGAGACATAAAACATTATATATTACGATTACGGTCTTAACCGTACATCATCGACATTGTACCAATATTCATGCATTATGGTACTGATATTAATTGCCTTCAAAATCTGATTAAATCCACCATTTCTTTAGAAATGTCTGTACCAAGTCAGGACCATTGCGGTTTTCCAGTTTCCCGGTTGTTGACTGATTTTGTCTGTTTATTGATCTATGAGTTTTGAATTTCCCTTTGGAAGATTGCTCTGTGTTCGGTAATTTTGTTATTACCCTTATTCGATGCTTCACCGCAATCATTCTACATTTGTTGGTCCTAAATGTATATAAATTACCATTTTGTTTCTCACAAACTGGCCGAATAATCCACAAAGAGCAAAAGGCGGAATTGATACAAAACTATTAGAGCCCCATAGATTATCACTAACATTTTCTCAAAGTGCAACGTAACATAAGTGATATACCCGACAATTTCTGTGATGCACCGAATTTGTCTATTTTTGTCCACATCGTTCGTAGATAATTGATATTTATCCTCTTGATAGATATTCATAATTCTATTCGCTATATAAACAATGCAGTGATAAAACTTCCGATGTATCTTAATTCGGACAACCGTATTGTCTAACAAGGTAAGATCATCACCCCTATGTGATTTCATTTCATTATGCAAAACTGTTATGCATACACACATTAAACTGTTTTTTGTGTGTGTTTCATTACCCATTCATATTTCTTAGGGAACAGATATCAACAATAGCCGTCTATCTGCAATATGTCAAATGATCATATATGTCAGCTATATCATGGTGATCCGTTCTATTTAATGATTTACAAAACTAATTTTCAAATTAGCACATTTTTTCTCTCATTTCAAACATTATGTTACATACATTACGTGTTAAATCTCCAATCAGTCCATTCCATGTACCGTTCGGAAGTTTAGAACCGTACTGGTCATCTCCTACTAAGCAAAGGGAATAATTGAACTTCATATAATTCGTTACTTCATCTATTAAATCAGCGATGTATCCTGTGAAATGTTCTCTTCCACATCTTGGAGGTGGATTCATCTTCTGTGCCTCTGATGTATGCATCAGATACGGTGGATCCTACAATTATCAATATATTGTTATATATCGGGGTGTTTTAACGTAAAAAGACATGCCTTCTACATCGGGTTTAAAATTAAAAACAAAACATCAAATGCCCATGGTCGGTGGTTCTCTCCGAATACTCCGGCTTACTCCACCACTAAAACTGTTCGCCATGATATAGCTGAAATATTGTTGAAAGTGGCGTTAAAACACGAAAAAGAATCAAATCAAATGACGACGAATTAAAAGAAACGTAGATATTAATTTAACGCGCACGACGCGTCCCTGGAAGTACCTTCATCAGGTACGCTGAATATTAAAATATTGGAACGCCAAATACCTTAATAGTGGTTGGGAGCAATAGACAAAAGGGCCTAAACATGATAACCAGAGATCACATATGCCCTTGTTTTGATAATAATTACTTTAATAAGGAAATGTACTTTTCAATAATAAATATATCCAATAAATAATCTGGAAATCTATGTACTCCATAGGTCGTAATAAGGCAGGGGAAATTACCGTAAGGGATATTTTCGACATCCTCCACTTGAATCGAAGTATAGAAATACAACATAGTTCTCCCCGTTGAAGAGTGCAATCCCTCCGTAATGGGAGCCTATGAGTTTTAGCAGAAATAAAATTAACAAATCGCTATAAATATATAACGAAGATGAGCCCCGCATTTTTGAAAATGCAATACTAATTGCATGTAAACAATGACTTGCAATGATAGCTGGTGACACGTTTTCATGTAGAATTTTCGCGCATTATCATACATCCCCCATAATACAATTGATATAATGCAAAAGCAAAATAGTTGGGAAAAAAAAATAATTAATTGCTGGACAGTGATATGAGGAACTAGACATTTTGTGCAAGTATATATTAGAATACAACCACAAATGATGACGTCATCATTGGTGTGATCGTACGGTGCCTATGATCACTAAAATTGTAATTTTGATTCTCGCTCGTGACGAGCTGTACTCCATACAACAAAACAATCAATCAATTGTTTTGTTGTTATCAAACTGATTGTTTTCTACCATGTAATTTGTCGGGTGACAACTTGAATTGTATTATATGTTTGGAAAATGCATCGAATTGATTGGACCCTGGACCCCTACTACTTCACATATATGACTATGTATAGGTTTTTCCTAAATAGTATTCAGCCAATCCATTTGTACAACTAAGCAAGCAGTGAGACACGTTCAAACAATAACACATTGTTAATTAGACAAACACACATTTTTTTAGGGTAATACAACAAGTAAGTAATAGCTTGTTATATGTCTTTGTGAAACTAATTTTTCATACTTGAATTTATGCAAGCTACTGTCGTATATGTAATTCATATTTCATAAAGAACGTACCATTTTTTGACGGCAGCAGATTTGGTGGGCTCCTTACTGCTCATCTTTAGTTTTGTTTCTATGGTTACGTTAACTATAATGTGCCTTTGTCTTGATTTTATTTTTGCACACGTTTTTGATTTACATTTGTTTTTATCACATCTTGGCGTCTTCTTCCTTTCTTTATCCTATATATCACGCAAGTTTATCAAGAAATTGTGTAATACCGGATATAACTTTCGTGATCAAATATTACAACTGATTCGTGTTAGAGGAATTATTAAGTGTTGAAATCAGTTGAACATGATGATTTTTTTTTTCAAAATCTGTCTTGGAAATTTTAATTGAAAACATTGATACACGTGAAGCAGTGACGGGAGCAATTATTAGGACTAGTTCCAATATTTCAAGACAGCAGCATTTCTCTATTACAAATAAGGGCAACAACTTGTTGTTATTCTTAACCATACCTAAGAAGCAACTTTTCCTGTATATGTATATAAGATGTTTGTTTCCATTTTTAGATTTAGTTTTTGTTTTTATTATTTCATTTTATTTTTTTATTGGTTTTATGGGGTTTTGTTTAGGTTTTTTTGTAAGCTCTGGTATATTTTTCACTTTTACAAGTAGTATGATATTTAATGACATGTAATACAATATTTTCTGTATGATGTGTGTGCTGAAACAAATATAATTATACTCTATAAATCAAAAGATGTGTCATCTAATAAAATATCAAACAAATTTAATTAACCATTTCTAATTGTAATTTTCTTGATACGCTTTGAGTATTTTTTCTCCAAAAATAATGTATTAGATTTTCAAAATTCAATCCCTAGTCCAGGGTAGTTGAATAATAAAACCATAGAACGTTTCCATTTATTCACAACGTTTGGGTATATTGCCATCATCAGATGGAAATTCAATACGGTTATCATATAATTGTTCTGACTCCTTTTGTAGAACAAAATTATAATGTCATCAGTATCATCAAATTACTGTGTTCAATATAGTTTGTAATCATCATAGATATGCACTCCGTATTTGTCATGCTACCGGCATGAATATGCATAATGTGCTTAAACATAGTACTATGGCATTAGGACGAATATGTATACCGTGTCTGACATGCTATGTCACCATCATGATTATGTACATTGTGTGGCATGGCATACTATGTCATCATCATTAATATGTATACTATGTTTAACATCTAATGTCATAAGAATGAATATGAACACCTAGTTTGTCATAATATGCCATAAGCATCAACATGTATATTATGATCTTATTATTAGAATGTAATGCATATGTGACAAACCTTAATATAATTGTTTAAAGTCAATAGGCATTTACTGGTTGACATATTATATCATCATTATATATTGATTGACATAGAATGTCGTAACATTAATATGGATGCCGTTTTTTCACATAATATGAAATAATGATAAGCCTGTACTTCGTTTTTCGTCATTCTTATGGACATGACTACATATCGCGTTTGCCTTTTTAATTGTAGTTCTTAGCGTGTATGAGTGATGTCACTAGAAGAGCAAGAACTAGTAATACTTCTGGAGCATGCACATGAGTTCACCCCAGTTTTATTGGGGTTCGTGTTGCTCGATCTTTAGTGTTATGTGTATGTTTTGTAGATAGTTGTTTGTCCTTTGACCTTTTTCGTTTGGCAATTGCATTGTCTTCCATTCTTCGATTTACGGATTCGGATTATCCCTTTGAATTAGTCCAGATTTATCCTCTAGCATTAATATCCCTTCATTTTCTCGTCCACAATTTACAAAATGAGTAGCACGAGAGGTGCCACAAGTTGAGATGCAACTGGTTACCATTCCGGTTCGTCTTGCTCAAAATTTATTTTCTATGTTGTGTGAGTTTTATCTAATTGTTTTTTTTATCTTCATTTGGTTATTGTCTTGTCTGTCTTTCTCTGACATACGGCTTTTGACTACCCGTTTGGTATCTTCAAACATATTTGTGATGCCTTCCTAACAAAAAAATGCTTTTATTTGCCTTAATTATATGGCAAATTGTTCCATTAATCAAGGGCTATAATAAGTATACCTTCTACACAACGATTTTCGTTTTTATGTAGAAATAAATATCATCATCACCTTATTCAGAAATAAACAATTATCAAGCAACAAGTTTGTTCAGAATAAACAGTCATCAACCAAGAAGTTTGTTGAGAAATAAACAGTCAACAAGCAGCAAGTTAGTTGAGAAATATCACTATTTTCATAAATCAAATGATTTAGTTTTTTTGTAAATATTAATAATACTAAAAAATAACACAACGAATTAGAAATATTTTGTTTGAAGGTTTGAAAATCAGTGACTGTTTACTTTCTGTATGTTAATATCTAAATAACATTGTGATAGGTCTCAACCTTATTGCTCTGTGACAAAAAATCATTTCAAAATATTTGAAAACAATTGTAATCAATTAAATAAATTTTGAGATTGTGAATACTATTTAATTAGAACCAATAATATTAATGACAATATTATATGAGTAGATTCACAACAATCTGGGTTTTTTCGAATTCTAAACAAATATGTCGAGACCTATCACAATATTGTATCTATAGTTATAGAATGTAAAGTTATTGAAGAGTCACCAAAACTGTCGTAATCCGTCGTATTACTCCTGTCGTAGAGTTATTTGGCCTTGATTCCACGACTGCCGTCTCTGGTTCGTGTGTATATAGTCCTGTTCTAGGGTCATAATCTCCAACCTATAAAGAAATTTGATGTTTAAGAAAGAGATAAATAGAATCCTAAGTGATGCAAAAATAATATCATTATGATTGGGGTTAGACTTTTTCCTTTCTGAGTAATTCTTGTGTTCAAATATTAAATAAATACTATTCTTGGACATAGTTTCTCCTCTTTTTGGGACATCCCACCAAAATTGGCGCCCGCAAGTAATGTGGAACGACAACAATACACAAATCGCCTTAGGACGGGCGAAAATGAGTATTTCGTATATTTTTTGCATGAGATAATTTGCAGTATGTCCGATATCATTGGTGACCAGTAGAAAGACAAAATTTCACCGGTCCTATATTCCTTGTGACTGCAATCTAAATTCCCGTTTTAATACTCATTTGACCTTAAACAATAATAAATAAATTGACCAATTAATCTAGTATGAATACATCAAAACATGTAGCCAATAGACTTGCTTAATCCCAATACTTTCAATTGAAGCCTACGTTTCAAGACGGGAGAGTGAGCGATCATGTGTACGTATGGTAGGGGGGAGAGTGGGTGATCATGTGTACGTATGGTAGGGGGGAGAGTGAGCGATCATGTGTACGTATGGTAGGGGGAGAGTGAGCCATCATGTGTACGTATGGTAGGGGAGAGAGTGAGCGATCATGTGTACGTATGGTAGGGGGGAGAGTGAGCCATCATGTGTACGTATGGTAGGGGGAGAGTGAGCGATCATGTGTACGTATGGTAGGGGGGGAGAGTGAGCGATCATGTGTACGTATGGTAGGGGGGAGAGTGAGCCATCATGTGTACGTATGGTAGGAGGGGGAGAGTGAGCGATCATGTGTACGTATGGTAGGGGGGAGAGTGAGCCATCATGTGTACGTATGGTAGGGGGAATCGATTTTGTTCCTATTTCTACGATTTTCAAGTTAGAACTGTTTTGCCGATGTGATATATTCTGTATTTCTTTTTGTTAAGTTAAATTTATGGAAAGTTGTTTTGACTTCACAGCCAATATCATGCCAATATGAAATAAGGTCATATTATCAAGATACACAAACGGTTATTTTAAAACATCAATTAATCCTAAGACTGTATTATCATTGTGTGTTTGTAATGACTGCATCAGCTATCTACGTTTCTGCCAGGCCAGATGTAATGCTTATGGTATCATTTTCATTAACTGATTCGAAACTAATGCTCATGCATATATGCCTTTACGACACTCCGGATTCGAAACTAATGATGTCTCATACATACCTTTGCGACTCTCATGTTCATTCTTGCTTCATATAAAGGTAGTTTAAAATCTGTCCGCCATCCTTTCTGATCAAATTTAACTAATCCACTTTCGCCAGCAATTTCTACCTGGAATGTTATATTGATATTTATTTAGTTGTGAACTTAGAAACCATAGATACAATGTATAATATTACATGTTCATTTCTAATATTTTGTAATTTGACTGAAATAAGCATGTAATGTTATTGCGTCGTGTAGTAATGCGTGTAATTGTTCCATAACGCCAAGTGATCATATGATCAGGTATGTCATGGCGTAAACAAGTTACATTTTGATGAGATGATTATGGTGTCCAATTTGTACTAGACCAACACGATTAGTTGGATTTTTACAGTGCTGGGTCAATGAAACAACAGTCTGTGTGTAAATATATCGCCCCACTCGGACACACATTATCCCGATTCCGAGCCAAACAGTATTTGCTCTTATTCCTTACTGTCACGTGCTTAGTGGAGAAGCAGCAAATACCAGTTTATAGTCTTTGGTTTAATCCGACAGGGGCTCGAACCCACAATCTACCACACTTGAGGCGAGTAAACTAACAATTACACCACCGATGTGGCTGTTTTGTGCCGTTACGTCTAGTAATTTACACAAAACCTTTTATATACAACGATTATCGTTACTTGCATAGTTTACAAACAATTTTCAGATTAAGTTTAATATGAACACGCGGGATGAATAGGGATAAATGTTTACCCTATTAAAGATAAACTGACAAAAAGGGAAAGTTACAACATGACAGAGCACCGAGGAAGCAAATGGTCGAATAATTGCTATCATGTGAGCGACAAAATTATAAGGAGAGTTTGAAAATTGCAAAAGGGGTAACCAGAATCCATAAATCGAAGGACAGACAACACAATGGCCAAAAGAAAAGGGAGAAACAATGACCTAAAAATCACTAAAACAGAAAACTAAAGATCGAGCAACACGAACCCCACTAAAATCCTGGTGTTAAGTCCCGAACATCAGAGATAATTCTATACTGGTTGTTGATTCGCAACAGTAATGTAAAAAAAAACTTACCGCTCGAACTTTATTCAAGACCTGTTTTCCTGGTCTTAGAGGAATAGAGCCCTCGTTATCTCTACATTTTGGCATTTCGTCGTATCGTACATTAATCTTAAGATCTTTCTTCTTTAAAGCTCGATGGAAAACATTCACTGCATCTTGCACTAGCAGTTCTCCAAACTGAATAACAAAGTATCGTTTCTTATATTAATACATTTCAACTAATAGTACAATTACGAATTTTATTGGTCAACGGGTCAGCATGCGAATTAAACTACATTGTATAACAGATATGACAACATCAACGGCTACTTATTTCATATTTTTCAGCTTGTGTCAAAACTGTGAAGATGGATATCGTTTTATTGTGTCAGTGTGAAATTGGTGACAACAAATGTAAAAATATCATCTGTGAAAGAGTTAACAACACACACAGCATTCCTTTCGGATAAATAAAACACCAAATACGCAAAAACAAACAACGGCCCGAAAGTCACCAAACCCTTCTACAGTAATGTGCCAAATTTGAGTCAAGATTTCAAATCTATCCGATATATTTATGCAACAAAATCTTAGATACCTTATTTAGTGCACACGACGCGTTTCATCAAATCACTCAAATGTTCCTCGTTTCCTTTTCTGTAACTACAGTTATTCATTTTTTATTATGTATTTTGCTGTTTTAACTTATCACATACAATTTTCTATTTTCAGCTACTATCAACACAAAAATGGACACAGTAGAGCAATGCTCGATCATATCAAACGATTCCAAGAATTGTTTTCAGTAAAAGACTAATGTACATTTAAGAGGATCCAATGTGAGGTCAAGTTTACTATGCCAACTAAATCAAGTCAGTCGTAAGAACATATATGTACAATATATGTATTGTGTCGGAAACTATAAATTTATTTGTACGAGCATGTGATCCTCACATAGAGGTTTATTATTGTAATATACATGCAATGTACACTACGATGAAACTTACCGTTCTTTTCTGTTTATTTTGAACATCCCAAGAGTTCGATTCGGGCAACCGGAGACTAAATCCCGAAATATTTAATCCAGCTGATAAGACGTCGTGCTTCATATCATTTATACCCTGAAAAGAAACCAGATATATTGTGATTTACATAGTCAACCATTTTAAAATGACTACATGCTGTAATATATTAACCGGATCGTGGTGATAAATCAAGTGCAACTTCTCATTGTAGATAAACAGCAAAACTCACCACGTCCCAATTTGCGTAGCGTACGGTATGTACATAAATATTGCGTGTGTGTGATAGTCGGGAAACGAAATGGAAGAATGAGAAATACCAAGTGTGTTGTAAGGGAACTTTCGTTAATGCAGGAAATGCCACGAATAGCACGCACAAACTGTGGTTTCGACTCCCTCCTCCCCCAGAGATTTCGCAGAATACTAGGCTTCTCCATATCTTGGCTTACTGTTTTAAATGCAATTTTGCTTTGTATTATACATTTATCTGATGACACAATAAAGTTTGAAATTTTGCTAAGCCTTGAAATTAACCATTAAAACATGTTTGTGTCAATGTATGGAATGGGTCCCTAAATTTAGACCAAGCAGTGTCAAACTTTTAAACATATCCACCCAGTTATACTTAATAAAAAAATAAATAATTATGGCAGTAATTGAGGTATAATTATATTTGTTTTGCTTATCACAATGAAAAATATATCAAAAAGACCTCAATATTTCATTGAGGGCAGATTGATGCAACGGTTGATAAATATATATTTAAGGAACATTCATTACCAAGTGGTAATGCATATTTTCACTTCTACACATATAGTTTTGTCATTCCTCGGTCACCGACAAGACATTTACGGGACTTACTTAACCACGAGCAACACATTCTGTGTCATATAAAACAGGAACTGCTTTCCTTCGCGCATACCTGTGTTCACGTTGGATTTTTTTGGGGGGGTTTTTTGTTTGCTTGTTTTTTTTTTTTTTCAGTGTGGTCTGTGTTCTTCATTTTTTTATGAGTGTTTTGTTTTTGTTATGTTAGTCTGCGTTCTTGCCTTGTTCCTTATGTTGCCTGTATCTTTGAACTTTCTATTCCACTTCGGATTACTCTCATGTTGTTTATTTGATTGGTTTTATATAACGACTTGCTTTTTTAATTTCCCAATAATGTTTTTCGTTTCAGAAATATTTTTAATTGACTTCAGTGTTTTGATTAGCAGCACTTTACTTCCAAATTGCGTTTCTCGTTTCTGATTGGCTAATATTGACAAAACAAATTTGAGATGTTCATTAGCTTCGGCATTTTAAATTATTTCATATGTACAAAATGTACATACCAGATCTACCAGAAGAAAATGAAATCTGTTGTTGCTCATATCATGATCCTGTTTCTACAATTAAAAAAAGCAACAATTAAATACCAAGTATTAGAATATTCAGAATAGAAATTATTAATATTAACTTATAATAAAAACGTAGATATCTAATTTAGCGAGTACGACACATTTCTGGAATAACCTTCGTCAGATACGCTCAAAATCGAAAGGTTGGAAAGCCAAATCACTGAACGTTTTAGGAACAATAAAATCAGAGGACCTAAACAGGACAGCCAAAATCAGCTAATTGTTTAGCTGTGCCTATAAAAAGTATAAAGTACCAATACTTTAAAGATCGTTAAGGAAATGGCAAATGACAACAGAATCAGACGAATTGTTAAAAGGTTATTAGAAAAAGATAATCAGACTATATGTCGTTTGTATGCGGTTAATATCCATAGCAACATGGACAATGCGGAATTATATTGCAAGCTTTGATCTAAATACAACACACAGCATGATTGTCTAACTGACGGACTCGCATCCGTACAACATATCCGGAAATTGACAACTTAAGTTAGCACGTGTTTCCTTCGTCTTAGTATTTGTACATCAATGAATCACGTAAAGATTGACCTCAGTATACAACATATTTGTCCGGAATAAAATTTCAACTACAATACTTTAAAGAATAGAGAAATTTACATAATACAGCATTAATTGTAATTAGAAATCAAATGAAAAACCCCAACAAATAAAACACAGTCGGAACAATTCTAAATCCAATCGAAAATCGTAGAAAAGGGTGTAAAATGTATACCTCTAACACACATATATACATGACCACTCATTTTCCTGGCTTGGCATGGGCACTTCATTCAAAAAAAGTGGCGGGGTTAGACTTGTTTTATTGGCTAAAAGATTAACGTTTACAAATATTTAAGTAAAACACTATTAACATCGTCAAATAGTCATATACTAATACTTTACGATTAAAGAATGTAAATATTCAAACAATATTATTATTATTTTACATAACGTACTAGAATGACAATAACACATGTTTTTGTTTATTTTTCGTACTGACCACAGACTAAGATCGTTAAGATCATTGACCTCCTGTGGTATTAAAATGTTGACCAATGCAAGCTTTAGAACAACACTGCTAACCCATTTATATGTGAGGGTTGTAATTTTACTCAAATGTAGAACATACTGACAATACTGTATCATTTCTCTAGGATGGGAGGTTGGTCCCATAAAATTAAATTATCCCCTCCATTATTCATTGAAGTGCATGTGCAAAGCCACGAATATGAACGGTCACATTGATGTGTCTTAGGGTATCGATTTTACATCTTTTTTTCTTTTTTTTTGGAGGGGGGTTATTCGATTTGAATTTGGAACTGCTCTGACCGTGCGGTATTTTTTTTTATTATTATTTTGTTTGTTTTTTTTTTTTTTTTGCTTTTCATCATTGTTGTTGCTATGCTTAACGGGCTGGATAATATTATGAGCTATGATATGGAAATGCTGTCATCCGTTCAAATAACAAGTTAGTTTTGTTTTAAATTTTGTCTCATAATAAAAACCAGTATATTGATAAAAATAAAATATATGAATGAATAGCAACCATCTCATTCGAATCAAATTTGAAAAATATTTATATTCATATTAATTACCACTGGAATATCATTGGAAACTTACAATGGTGGTAATTAATTTTTCTGATTGTTTCATTGTCAGGTCTAAAAATATTCGCAAGTCTTCCTTTACTTCTGTATTGTAAACTTCTCTCAACATCTGGTGACAATGCTGAACGGACACAATTCTTTTAACAATAATGTCTAAATCCATTTCTCTCTTATTTATTTCTTGAAATAATTGTTGTAAACGTACTAACCCTGTAAATAAATGCACCAAGTTTTATTTTTATTTTAGCAACTTGCTTCGATTTAATGATTACGATGGACTATATATATCTATTTTTTTTTTGTACATATACATAAGTTAACATGACGGGGTGTACTCGTTACAACCATTATGTCATAACGTTTGTCAGTGACTTGCGACAGGTTGATGATTTTCTCCGGGTACACCGGTTTCTTCCATCAATAAAACTGACCGTCACGATATAACTGAAATATTGTTGAAAGTGGCTTTAAACACCATAAACCAACCAACTAGCATTTGAAATAATATTATCATGCTAAATGCAAATGGACCACCATACAGAGATTTTAACTATCACAATATGACACATACTCTTTGCTTAGCATCATGTTCAGAGAACACAGTAAAGACACTCTAAATGACACAATTTCCACATAAGCATTATAATACACGTATATGTTATACAGTTCAAAGAAGGCAGTACGCTCACACTTTCTCTCTTATTCATTATATCAGCTGTATTCGAGAAACCGCTCAGCCATGTAGACTGTTTGTACATGTATTACCAGAAAACTAAATATACATAATAGTAAAAATCCTAGCTATTCTTGTTGTTGTTGTTTTCTTCTGACAGGTATGAAACAGTTTTGTGGTTCCTATCAGGATTTCCTTGATAGAGGATTGCTGCTAACAATGAAGCTACTTCACCAAGGGTTCCTCTAGGTAAAGTTGAAGTCATGACTTCGAAATGTTACGGTCGCCACCATGACTTGGTTGACCATTATGGAATAACTGTGTCACAAATGACCAAGGACATGTTCCACTTCTTGTAAACACTTGCCGGTCCTTTCTTCATTCATGACTTATCACGGGGTTTGTAACTAGATTAACACGACGGGTGCCACTAGTGGAACAGGAACTGCTTTACCCTTCTGGTGCTCACCTCCAGTTTTTAGAGGGGTTCGTGTTACTCGATCTTTAGTTTTATGTGTATGTTTTGTAGATTGTTGTTTGTCCTTTTGTCCTTTTTCTTTTGCCATTGTGTTGTCTGTTCTTCGATATAGGGATTATGATTACCCCTTTGATATCTTCAAACTCTTCCTATAAAGTGTTCCGTGAAAGAAGTGAATGCGTAAAGAATTATCACAATGAGAACTTCGCCATTACTACAATGCCACCAACGACAGCTCCTAATAATCTGCTGTTTATTGGAAGCTTCCGAAATATTCGCTGACGTTATGATAACAATATCAAAAATAAATCCCCATATTGCAAATGCAGTGTTTGCATGTTTGTCCAAGCACATACACATATGGTATTTATCGAGGAAACACAATTTTCTAACCTAATTTCGCCATTGCAAATTCTAATGTCATAAAATCAGTATAGTATGTAATATTTACGCAATACTTTGTGCAGAAAACTGAACTTTCAACTCCTTCAGATTATAGAATATGGGCAATATGCCAACAAATATCTCTTATCGATCAACAATATGGTTTTATAATTAAATAGCATAGGATATTTTTTTATAATTGGAGCCGCGTGTCACCTATATTGAAGATCATGCATATTCAAAGATGGAACAGGAAATAGTTACCCTTTCTCACAGCCTGTTTTTATATTCAATGGGGCTATTTTTGTCTTTCCTGGTGGTATTTTTTTGGGGGGGGTTTCCCTTCATGATATTCATCCATTTGTCCCAAGACAAAAGATTAATAAAATTTCTTCCTATTTCAACTACACGACTTTTGGTTTTGTGCAAATAAAAACAAATTACTGTAACAGACCGACAGACCTTATAGCTCATATCCTTGTTAGTATTGTGTACTTAATGTAGTTAAGCAGCAAATATCAGATTTACAGATTGATAATTGACCTAAACGAGGGTTGCAACTTCAAGCCTCCGAACGGAACATCACTACACTAAATTTTACCTCATCAAGACAGTCACACCTACCATTGCAAGTATGCGTATGGAAAAACGTAGCAATACTGAGATAACATAAAATATATATTATCAGCCTTAAACTGGGAGACATTGACATTTAAAAGGTAGTGAATCAATTGTATGGTTCCAGCTTTGTCAATGTCTCCCATTTTAAGGCTGATAATATTTTGGTACGAACTTGATTGCATAAAATTGTATTGTTTACTGTGTTAAACCCAATGCGTTGGCCGATATAAGTTGATATGTGTGTTTATTGATTTTTTTTGTAGCTATAAATAAACTTCATTCATAACTACGGCTTTTAAAAGATTTTCCCATCATACAACATATTTTCTGTATACACATCGGCTGTAAAAATGCCGACAATAGCCAAGGAAAAGATATCATTTGAGGTCAAGTTCGTACAAAATGCTGTGCATACCTTCATCGGATTCGTAGATATAAAATATTTTGTTCCAGCTCTTTTGGGAGACGATATCGAGTAGTCCCTTTATATACGATGGCCGGATGTAAAGCTGATATGGTTCTGCTGATGACGATACCTGTGGCATACTTAGTGATATAAATGGAACTTTAAACGTATCGGTGTAAGACTGGATCGTTGATAAGGCACATGACTGAAACGCTCCAAGTATTCCATAGACCTTTTGTTCCAGGAGATGACAAACTGAAAAAGAAAAGAAACCATATTGATAAGATGCATTGCTTGCAACGTTAGCGTTCCTTTAACATGTGAACATTGTCGATAATTGCTAGTTATAAGAATTATACAAATCTCAATTGACAGTCTAGGTACTGTTCAAAATGGAACTATTGACGAATCAAACAAATAGATTAAGCAGATATCGTAGCGGACAGGACTTTCTCCAGATCCTGTTGGGAAAAAATACGCTACACATATTTATTCCATTATTAAATATTACATGACAGCTGACAATTTTAAATTTGCACATGTACCATGAAAAGGCAATGTTTTATGTGTTCATAATTCATGCCAAGGGTCCAACTGACAATTTCTGGACACAAGACAAAAAAAAACTCTTGGAATGGTAGAATGCTGGGGTAAGTTACGGTAGAATGCTGGGGTAAGTTACGGTAGATGAGCTTAAATATTACTTATATTATATATATGACAACTTCTATATCACGAAGATTAAATATATTATGCGTAATGTTCAAGATTATAGAATGTACTTGATAGCAAAGCTGTCTGATCACGCCTAACATATGAACTATTTCCAAAAATTAATTTTAAGTTGGATATTTATTTGAACCACATTTGGAACACAATTGCATGATCACAGAGGTGGAGGGGGTAATTAAACTATTTTAACTCCGCCACTTTATATTGAACAGCCTGTACCTTGCCAGGAAAGTGAGCGATCATAAACATGTGTTTTTGGGGCACCGATGTTGCCTCTTTTCTAATTTTCTAATTTGATTTTAGAATTATTTCCGACATTGGAATTTGAATCTTTATTTTTGTAACAATTAATGAACAAAATAAAGGATTGATTGATTGATTGGTATTTAACGTCCAGCGAGCAATTTTTCAGCTATTCAGGACGATCAAAATAATATACAAAATAATGGATATATAGTAGGGGCTTATGGTGTTTAACGCCACTTTCAACAATATTTCAGTTATATCATGGCGGTCAGTTTTATTGGTTGAGGAAACTCGAGTACCCAGATAAAACCACCGACCTGCCGGATAGGCACTGATTGCAGAGGTAGTTATATGTCCAACTACCATACGATCACGACCACAACGGCCCCTGAACAAAATATAGAATATTTAGTCAGTATTGTCTTCAGTAAATAAGATGAAATCGTAGATACATTACATTATTTCGCCATTATATGTTTTATTTGGATGTTAAAAATCTATTTCTGAAATGACATGACAAGATGAATTCAAATGATAAAAATAACATCTAAATGCAATTGATTTGTCTGATGGTATCTTAAAGCATGTTAAAAGGACACGCAAATAAAAGCACTAAGCACAATTGTATGTAATGATATTTAATCTTTAATAAATATGCTTTGAAGTAATATATAAAAGAGAAGATTCTCTAAATATACAACCTCGATAAATACGTCTTGTGAGTAATAATTTAGAAAAATCAGGAGCACTCAAAAATGCTATTTGCTAATCGCTACTTAGCAGTGCGATGAAATAGCACGGATGGACGCTTAGATATAAACAAAATAAATCGTTGTTTTATGTACACTTTGATGAAATTGATAAGTTAATACTGTATTGCTGTTTGATTTCCAACATTGGAACGGCGAACTTCACGACGTTCCCTATCGATCAGAAGATTCACAGCGGGATAACGCTAAGCACAAGAAATTTCTGTAATCAAATTTCAGTGAAATAACCTGTTTTATTGTTCAAAAGCATGGTAGAAACGAGATCGATTCCTTGGTTATACTTGTCCCCCGAGAAACGCGAATTTAATAATTTTCTTTGCCTCAGATCACATTACACATTACTGAAGATACTAAGCTTTTCCATCTAAAGAAATAACTGATGCCGAAAGATAATATATAAAAATCTCATATTTGCACGAAATCAGGATGTAACTGATGGAATGGCAGAAAATTGAAAATGTGTCTATTCAATACTTGCACTTTCAGATTAATTCTGCATTTCTTGCAAAGCAAAAATTAATTTCTCTCTTCATGAACCTTATAAATTGAAATAAAAAAAATGTAAAACTACATTGGTAACAAATGGAGAAAGAAAAAGAAATTAGATGTTCAATGTATAGCTTCTGTCCATAGTGACATTGAAATGTTTATCTTATTTCTAAATAAATATTTATTGTAGAATAAAATAAACAACGATTAAAATATTGATTAACTACAACGGATGTTCGAGCATTGCTATTTGGTAAAAAACATTCCAAGATAAACATTTCGCTTTCAGAGTTAATATTTAATAAACAAGAATACTTCTCCATCCAAATAGTTCTAAATTTCAATCACTCAGGCGATGTGAACTCGATACGACATTATGTGATAAAGTATGTTAGTGACTTGCGGCAGGTCGGTGGTTTTCTCCGGATACTCTGGTTTCCTCCACCAATAAAACTGACAGCCACGATATAACTGAAATATTGTTGAAAGTGGCGTTAAACGCCCGCACCGTTTACCAAACCCAATCGAAAAATCATAGAAACAGAGACAAAATGGACACGTTTAACATGACTGCTAACTCACATGGCTTTGTACATGCACTTCAATTAAAATAAATTGGAGGGGCTAAACTCGTTTTGTTTTTATTTATGCAATGGGGTTCGATCACGCCCAAGCTGGTAAGATAAATTGAAAAACTAAGCTCAATTTAAACAGAAAAAAAATGTTAAATAGAAATGTAGACCATCAACTTTGAAAAAAGTAGTGGACACACAATCCGTGTAAATCAGAAATACCAACGAAATAATAGAGAGAGAAAATCGCCAAAAATTAAATATATGTTTCTTCAATGATATATAAATGGTAGAGAGAACACCGAAGGAACAACCAAGAATGGACAATCCACAGCCATTCAATAATCCTTTTTTGGAGATTGTAAAAGGGAATTATAATAGTCAAACCTGCCTGAAAGGGAACCTCTATATAACAAATCACTGTCTATTAAGCGCAGTTCATTTTTTCATTAATGAATAGCGCATATCATTTTAACCCCTGTAGAAAGGACAACTGCACATAAAGGGCACATTTACTGGTTACCCTCGGTGCCCTTTATATACAGGTCTGACTGTATGTTATTTATTAAAATGCAGTAGTATAAATACAGATAGAATCGTATCGCTCGGTTATATGTGAAGGTTGATATTTTAATGACACGTGGAAAGCAATTACATGATTCTATCATTTCACTAAGAGGGGGGATGCTTTGGCCCATAAAACTAGTTTAACCCCGCCACTTTTTATACTGAAGTGTCTGTCCCCGGCCATGAAAGTGAGCTGCCATGTATTTATGTGTTAGGGGTATCGATGTTGCCTCTTTCTGCAACTTTGATTTTAGAATTGTTCCGACAGTATGATATTTGTTTATTTTCCATTTTATTAAAGCTGACTCACTTAAATATCTGGCAGTATTTCTTTTAGTCACGCCTGACTGAATTTTATATTGCATCTGTGTTATACAATATATATATATATATATAGAAATCTAATCTTAACAATATTAGTGGTTCGTATTTACTTTGTTGATAAGTTTCATTGTAATTTAATATGGAGTGATTTGTAGAAATCAATTTTCTGATCATGGCATCTCAAGGATTTGCGTTTTCATAAAATAATATTGACAATATATTTTATAGATATTAGTTGAGAAACACTGCATAATCCTAATTCAGAATAAACAGGAATCGTATTAACTTCGACTATGACATCGTGGCAAGTTTAACTGTCTAATCTGAACACCTGTCTATACCGACCAGCAAAGTATGTCCGAATGGTCTTCTTTTTATAAAGATTTAATGAATGGCGATTTTGTTAAATGAAGATTACAACTAAAATGAAGTTTGAAACGGTTATCATAATCCGTTAAAGGCAGAACAGATAATTAAGTGGACAAAAGACAAACACTGGTCGAACCACTACACACCAACAAAAGAAACCACACAAAAATCCGAGGGCGACCTCATTTGCTCCGAAAGAGTATGTAGATCCTGCTCCATTGTATGCACCCATCATATTACTGCTAAACGCCAAGAGCATCATCTGATATTGAAATCACACTTGACACAAGTATACATACATTAATTACTTGCTTATATTTACTGTTTCGAATACATTTGTATGACAAAGTTAGCCTCCAAATATATATATGTTCTGCCATACCTAGTCTTTGATGCAGTTTGTTAGCTTTCCAACTAAATTAAAATTGTTTAAAAATATGATAAATAGGCGTTGTGGGATACTTTATTTTTGATCATATTGATGGAAATATCCATTAGAGAAAACGGAAGGGTCTACCAAGACTGGACAATTCTTTATATACATGTAAGCCTTTTTGGAGATTGTAAAAGTGAGTTACAATAAATATTAAGTTATCCATTACAAAACAGTAGTGTAAATACTTAATAAAGTTAGGCTTAAGTTTATGGTGTTTATCACCACTTTCAACAAAATTTTATTTATATCGGTGTGGTCAGTTTTATTGCTGAAGAAACCGGAGACCTGTCAGAAGTCACTGACAAACTTTATCCTATAATATTGTATTGAATACACTTCTCCTGAATGAGATTCGAACTGACAAGGTAAATGGTGATAGGCACTGATTGGATAGGTAGTTGTAAATCCAACTACTATACGATCAGGACGGCCCCACTAAGCAACACGGATCACACCAAAGATATGCATGTATGCGTAAGGAGTTTAATGCCAGTAAATAAGTTAGGTAATAAAAATTGACTTTCGGATAAAAAAACATAGACTTGCGGTGATTATTGGATTATTGAATTATTTCATTGACAACAATAAGACCTCCGTCTGACTCCTCACACATGATAGCAGAAGATTACAATTTACATTTCTTCTTGTCATAAAAATAACATTTTGGATATGTTTTTGGCATTTTATTGATATCTGATAATTTTGCAGACCAGACAAAGAGGAAATGGAAAACAACTACCAATTACAGCTTCTGAAACAGACATGTCAAAAGAAATATATATTCTATGATATCTACAAATGTCGATATCTCTATCTGTAAACATTTTCTGGGGAAGTAATGTTCGACAAATGACTTCCACCAAAGTCATACAAATCCATTATCTTCTGTAACAAAATAAATCTTTCGCTCCGGGAATTAAATAATTCGTTTCTATGGAAACTAAAATGAAAAGGAGTAGAAATGTGCAAAATTGATTTGACACGCAAAGCCTAAATCTCATGTCGCACTTCTTCAAATCTCCGGGTTTCACTAAAATATTTATCAAAATATCGACTTTACCCAATTAGGTAGATAATGAGGGTGTTATTTCTGTAGAACATGAAATTTTCGTCAGATAAGGACAATTTTCTTTCTATTATAAAGTTGTTATATGATATTATGGCGCATGACAAATGAAATATGCATTAGTATCTGACATAGCGAATTTAATGGAAAAGATAAAAGATATACCTTTACCAGAAACAGTATATGAGTGATTGATTGTTGTTTTACGCCACCTCATGAATTACCAGCATGGCGAGAACAAGTAAAATAATATATGAAAATGGTTTTTCATTTGGTCTACGTTAGTATAGAAATGTTATGTGAAAATACAACACATGTAAGAATTATGTGTAATATGTATATATATTATTTTATAAAATAATATCTAACAAAATAAATATTATTTATTTTTACTTATGATAATATTTGTTCACCCCACGATAAAGATGAGATATTGATAAGGTTGGATTTAAACACCAATCAATCAATATTTATTTTTATAGATGTTAAGTTATGGTTCTTCTTAGTTCGTCTGTGCCCTCTTAATCTCAGCAGGTTTACTGTGATTAAAATATTTACAAACGCACTGTAATTAATGTAATGTTGCTTGAATTGGTTTCTTAAAATAGGAAGTTATTTTTACTTCGTACATAGTTAGTGTTTAGCAATTATTATAGGACCATATATATATATATATATATATATAAGACTGAAATTAGAAGTTTTGGAGTTGAAATAATTAATATTAAAATTTATAGCAAAGATGAATTTTAACTATTTTGATAGCGTTCGTTTTATAGCACACGAATTAAGCAATTCATTTAAACAATTTGAAAGGTAGTCAATTATCTCCATTTAGCCAACTTACTAGCCCTATATGATGAAAAGTGAAATATAACTATATAGGCCGTTTATTTGGTTGTGTCCATTCATTGATTGCAATATTAAAATAGACACACAGACATAAAATATGATTGCTAGACGGAAGTCTAAATTATTAAAAGAAAGTGTTAGCAGTGATGACCAAAAAATGCATTTAAATTTTCCTACAAATGAATCTTACTACGACTGAAGTGCTACATTACTACGTTTATGTGTAATCAGATATAAATAGATTAGAATTCATTATATCACGCAGGCGAGGTGTACTCGATACAACATTATGTGATAAAGTTGGTCAGAGACTTGCGGCAGGTAGGTGGTTTTCTCCGGTTCCCTCCACCAAAACAACTGACAGCCACGATATAACTGAAAATTGTTGAAAGTGGCGTTGAACACCATTAACCTAACCCTAGCATTGATTATACCATTATTGGTCATGTACTATTGAGGCCATTGTCTCTTTGATAGAGGTAATATTATACATATCATTAATTGATACTTTTATGACTTGTAACTATATACCTTTATTTTCAATACACTTAATAGCGTTAAGTAAAATAAATATAATCAATTACACAAATATGAATCAAACAATGATATGTTGGTATCGGTTGATATTTAATTCGAGAACATTTTCAGTAAAATAATAAAATCATTTGATATACTCTTAATATGTTTACTCACATTTATTCAGTAATGTATCAATTACATTCACGTTAAATATATTTGGATGATGATGATCAATTTTAGATTACTTTATTTAAAGGGGCATTAGCTACGATTTTGACAAAAATAAATATATGCTTTGGCAATTGGTAAATAGCTTTAAAATGATGAAATAAAGGTAAATATTTCAAATTAAACAGCTTATCGAGCCACTTTCCGCCTTTTGAGAGCGAAAATTACCATTGATTACTTATTTGCTTGCAAGCAAATAATTTGACCTCGCTTTTTCCGTATGCAATTGATCTTACTAAATTTAGTGACAGGTAAAAATGAATAATTTGTATTTTGTCGTTTATTAACTGCCATCTTGCATGGTTCTTTGTCAGTAATTAACACCGACTAAAAACAGATTCACAAAAAATAAGAAATAAGTGCATTTTTGTGCTGATTTAATGACGATTCGACAAACTCCGTAAACAATGTCGATAATTAATAAGATGGCGTCCATTTCTTGATCGATCTCAAAACACGAGCAGTTGAACGTTTTTCCCCGATGCGCGTACATTTCATAACATTTATAAGTTACAGAAACACGTTTTATTAAGGCATCAATCATATCTGATAGTTTTTATGGGTAAAAAAATTTACGATTTGACAGATAATGCCCCTTTAAGGTCCATGGTAGACCTAAACCGTGCTATATTATTCAAGTTTCGTCTTGGTCGTGATCGTATGGTAGTTGGACTTACCTGTGAAATCAGAGCCTATCACCACTAAAGTTGTGAGTTCGAACCCCGGTTAGGGCGAGGTGTTCTCGATACAACATTATGTGATAAGGTTTGGCAGTGACTTGCGAGAGGTCGGTGGTTTTCTCCGGGTACTCCGGTTTCCTCCACCAATAAAACTGACCACCACGATATAACTGAAATATTGTTGAAAGTGGCGTTAAACACCATAAATCAACCTATATTATGTATCTATCATTTCTTTGATTTAGGAGTAAGAAAATGTCCTGCAAAGAGGAGAAAATATAGAACAATTGAGAAGAACAGTTCTTTCACATACATGTAATTAGATAAATTGTATATAAGGACAGTCTATTTATTGCCGTTCTTCATTCTGCGTTCATGTTTTTTTTAATATTGCCAAATTTATACTTCTATCACGAACATACATACAAAATGGAAAACAAAAAATATTATACCGTCTATCGGAACTATTCCTAAATAATTCCTAAATCCAATCGGAAAATCGTAGAGAGAGATACAACACCAATACCTTTAGCACACATATATATAATCGTAGAGAGAGAAGCAACACCAATACCTTTAGCACACATATATATAATCGTAGAGAGAGAT
>MJUT01016142.1:1010400-1034089 GCA_002080005.1 Gigantidas platifrons | reverse complement strand
CTAGAATATCTCTAGGCTTTATACCCACAAAACCTTACAGTTGTTAGGTTCCTAGAATATCTCTAGGCTTTATACACATAAAACCTTACAGTTGTTAGGCTCCTAGAATATCTCTAGGCTTTATACACACAAAACCTTACAGTTGTTAGGCTCCTATAATATCTCTAGGCTTTATACACACAAAACCTTACAGTTGTTAGGCTCCTAGAATATCTCTAGGATTTATACACACAAAACATTACAGTTGTTAGGCTCCTAGAATATCTCTAGGCTTTATACACACAAAACCTTACAGTTGTTAGGCTCCTAGAATATCTCTAGTGTTTATACACACAAAACCTTACAGTTGTTAGGCTGCTAGAATATCTCTAGGATTTATACACACAAAACCTTACAGTTGTTAGGCTTCTAGAATATCTCTAGGCTTTATACACACAAAACCTTACAGTTGTTAGGCTCCTAGAATATCTCTAAGCTTTATACACACAAAACATTACAGTTACTAGGCTCCTAGAATATCTCTAGGCTTTATACACACAAAAGTTTACAGTTGTTAGGCTCCTAGAATATCTCTAGGCTTTATACACATAAAACCTTACAGTTGTGGAAGATCCCATTACATTTCTAGGCTTTATAGCACAATTAGTATTTTAAGCGTCACTACCGGATTTTAGTGGGGTTCGTGTTACTCGATCATTAGTTTTATGTGTATGTTTTGAAGATCGTTGTTTTTCTTTTTTGTACTTTTTCGTTTGGCCATTGTGTTGTCTGGTCTTCTTCGATATACGGATTCAGATTACCCCTTTGGTATCTTCAAACTCTTCTTTCTTTGTCTTGTTACATTCTTATGAACTGTAACGCTATGTTTTGTTATTGTCGTGTGACAAACATTTCGCATTAATCAGTTTACTATCATATCTCACCATTTTTTCTTTGTTATTTTTTATTTTCATTGTATGCATTCATTTGTAAATTTCATGTAACATTAAAGGTTAAATAAATTTACAAATTAATATTACGAAACGAACCTGACAGAAACAAAAACCATAAACTCAAAAGTAATTACATTTTTATTTGTCTCTTATTGTGTTTCGTAAATTATTTATTAAGCTTTTAGTTGCAATTACAATTTTTTGTTTATTTGTTATTACATTTTTTGTATTAATTTCTTAATGTATTTTTTTGTTATTTCATATTTGTGAAAGGTATCATTTGTTAAGAAAAACCAATAAAAAATTATAATCGAAAAAAAGAAGAAAAAATTATTAGATACAAATCATGTTTTTGTCATATTTAGATCAAAGTTCAAAATCGTAGATATTTATTAAATATAATTGAATTGAACAGGATGATATTACCAGTTAAATACAATATAATATCTTGGCCATTTGATGAATATCACCCTTGGGTATCATGAACACTGATATCCAAAAAGTTAATTACTTAAATAGAATTGTCCGCATTCTCAGAATATAATTAGGTAATCGCAATTGGATATTGGTCACTCCAATGATCACTCAGAAGTCCCTGGGGGTAGAGCATTCATAGAATCTGCAAGATCGATATTTCTGTTTCTTACATTGTAATTGAGTAATAATAAGAAACTGAACCGTCTGATATACTTAAGAAAAGAAATTCATATAATAAATATAATATTTTGTACAATATGGACTGACAGCCATCTTTATATGAAATATAAATTCCGATGAAATATATTACTACTATGAACAAAATAGCATTATATCATGAAAATTGTAAATATTTTGATAATAAAAGAAAATTAAAAACTCACCAATTTTACGTTTTCTGCTTTGATCTTGTCCATTTATCGATGCAAACACATAACTTATATAAATTAACAGATTTATCTTCATTTTCACTTATCACGTATTTTCCAAACACCCATTACTGAAAATCTCCATTAACAAAAAGATGCTTCATTTTTCCCATATAACACAGTAATTTGTATGCGCATGTCAGCTTCAGATATCTATAACGGAGGGCTCTTCAAGATGGAGTTTAAATTGATGTCAATATCACCCTTGCTTCCTTATTGATGGTGTAAGCTCGTTGTATGCAATCTAATTACTTTCTCAAGGAAAATACCAGAGGGATACCGACAAGACACTCTTAGATTCTAAAACATTAGCTTAAAGACGTTGTGTAAAGATCTAAAATATTAAATCGTCGAAACAAATGGTAAATGTGCATAATTGGTTAATGCCAATTTTATTTATCGCGTTTATTTGGTCGATTTGTCCGGTACATACCATGTTATTTTCACTAATCTAGTTAATCAGAGTTATTGGATTGTAAATCTATTAGAGCGGCAGTACAAAACGCATACATGATCTGGAAAAAATTAATGACATTTTGATGGTAATGTACAAGAAATATGATACCGATATTTTAAGTGTTTAACAATTGGTTGGAAAAAAAAGAAGAGAGATTCCAAATTTCGATTGCAAAGTTCCGAATGAATAATATCACAACTGCAGAGATGATATGTATTTTTGTATAATATTCAATATATTTATATAATCAGACAGAGTTTAATGATTTGAAACGAACAGGAGTGTTTGATCTACATTTGACAACAATGTTATATTGCTATTTCATCTTAACTATCCACGTGTCTGTCTCAGTACAGTACTTTGGAGGTAAGTATCCTTATATATTATTTTTCGTCTTACTTTCAAGTGAATGCCATTTTGAAAATAATGATCTTAGAATTGAATAGGGGTACAAAAATTTAGTGAGCAATGACGATTAATCTATTTATTATGAGGATATCTGATAGAGGTTATTCCAGAAATGTGTTGTGCGCACTAAATTTGATCTCTACGGTTTTAGTGCAATGTATGCAATTAGCATATTCATTTGTTTATTATGGGGGTTAGAACAATATGTAAATAGTCAGACAATTAATACAGTTATGGACATAAGGTGACGATATGATTGTTGCTTACAAAGCATGATGTGTAGTTTCTTGTCCTATAATGTTTGAAAGGGTCGTCATGGTCGTGATTGCATGGTAGTTGGATTTACAACTACCTATGCAATCAGTGCCTATCATCACTAAAGTTGTGAGAGTTTGAATCCTGTTCATCATGGTGAGGTGTACTCAAGATTGCATTATGTGATAAATTTTGTCAGTGACTTCTATTTCCTGCATAATAAATGACCGCTTATTTTCCTTGCTTGGTACAAGCACTTTGATAAAAAGTACCTTAATGTGTATATAATAGATGCAATTAATTTTCTTAGCTAATTAATATCCCTAAAACATACAAGTACACAGCTAGATATATGATAAGATAGTGAAATGTAATACCACATTTAACAATAACATGATTCAATCATATGGTGTCGAGGAAAACTTTACTTACATCATACTAAATTGTATCGGGTCCACCCATTCATTGGCAGGAATCAAATTGAGCATTGTAGGACGGGATGTAATTTGGTACATTGAGAATGCCAAGCCCCATTGCATGGAAAGATAACACACAATAGCGTAACTCGTAATAACCTGAATATTACCAGTGGAATGTTGGTTGCTAACCCGTTGCTAAGCACACTTTTTCGCTCCTATTAATAGTCTGGGGTCCGTTGTTGAACTTGTGATTACGCTAATCATATAATTAGTCATGATTACATTTTTTAATTCCTAATCCCATACTTAGCTAATGCAATGATTACATTTTGTTGCTAAACTCTTTTTTTTAATCAATGTATTAACTAATCATATTTAATCATTGAATTAGCTAACTATGTGATTAGGAATTAAAAATGTAAATATGGCTAATCATATGATTAGCTTAATCACAAGTTCAACAACGGACCCAGCTGGAAATCAAACCAGCCGTCCATAGACCCATCATATTAACAAATCTTACCAAGTCTACGTGTATCATTGTTTGTTGACTTTTTCTAGTCATGATTATAGCTGAAATGCTGCTCAGTTGATGTTAAACAACATTCAATCATGAATATTAATTAATACCGTTATGACGTTATGACGTTCAATTGTTATTCCCATTATATTTGCATATAGCGTTATTTTTTTTTTATTCCAACGAGACCCGGCATATCTTGTATTACCATTTACTTGTGTGTGATTTAGGTTTATATGTTGCTGGTATATGATTTATTGAATTTGTTACTAATACTGGAAATCTATCTTTATTACCTTTTGACATTCAGTTTGTCTGCAGATTTGTTAATAAACTATAGGTTTCAGCTATTTATTGGATGCAGCATTACAAAGCAATATACCACAATGTCATTGGAAATATAGATCTGTATTCAGTTAATAGTAATGTGTTGTCGTCATTTTTGTCGTAGCTATTTATACATGTACAACGATAACTCATGCTTGCAGTTGCGCTCACACAATATGAAACTGAAATGTGAATTCACAACACGAACCTCTTTGAAAAAAGGAGCAGGTTATTATTTAACTGTTAAAATCTTGAATATTATGCAGTTAATTATTTACTTAAGATAGCTATAAATGAGAGACATGTGGGTGGGGACTATACGAATTTATTTTTGAGTGCTACAAGGGAAATATGAGATAAAGGCTAATGTCGGAAAATTGACCTTGCAGTGGACCACCAGTAACCATGATGACAAACAAACTATTGATCATGAAGAGCTTCTTCGTGTTGTCTTTCAAGAGGAAACACTTATTTACGTCTTTGTAGCGATTTGTGTTTATAATGCACACTTTTAGCATTTTTTTAATCTCTAAAAAGCATAACTACTGATGTTGCTATATAATGGTGTGCAGCTACCTATTCCACCATAGCTGTTTAAAACTGAAAGCTGAAGAGTAATGAGAGGCAATATAACTAACTGTAACAAGACGAACCACTCCTCCTTATAGCTCTATACCTTCCATACATCGACATGACAAAAACTCAAACTGATGGAGATGTATGTTCTGACTGGAGACATGTGGTGGAACATCTATGTTCTGGCTGGTGTAATGTAGGGAAAATCTATGTTCTGATTGGGAACATGTGGCAAAACATCTATGTTGTGGTTGAAGACATACATGTGCCGGAACATCTATGTTCTGATTGGATAAATATTGGAGAAATCTATGTTCTGGTATTGCTTTATATCAATGCAGCATATGAACCAAACCTTATTCACATATGGGTTGTATATATACTTATATATATATATATACATGTATATATATATGCGCATTTATAATATACTCCAAACTTAAGACTCCATGTTGATTTACAAAACTGTGATATCTAAGATTATCCACTTTCACGTGATCTGAAATATTTTGTTTATCAACAGATGTTCTTCTAAATTGAATGATGTGGTCTTCTGGGAGATTCTTTGACAATTCTGCACAATGTTCGATAAATTGTTCAGTTTTGTTTTCCGTCTACTCCTTTCCCAGAGGAATTTGAATTTTAAATGTCGGGTTACGCAGCGTTTGAAGATCCCAAAGGGGTAAGCTGAATCAGTAAATCAAAGAAGGACAGACAACTCAATGGCCAAAATATTCAATGCATGAAGTATTGTTACATACCAAAAAAGGTGTGCAATTGAAGATATAATTTAAATTCGACAAGAACGGGAAACAAATGATTATTTTTCTTTAACTTCCGCAATACCAAAACAAACATTTATATATATATATATCCATTTGTTTATTTTACCCACATTAAAAGATGCAAATGAAAGAGTAATGATTAGATTGTGGTCTCCAGCATCTATTATCCGCCCCTCTTATTAAATAAATGATACATCAGAAGAAGAATCGTATATTGACTTTTCTGTCTGGACAAATGTACGTCTTTAGCTAGTGTTCAACAATTCTTTCTCAAGTTATTTTATTGATTATCTGTGTACTATGTAATAGAATCTTGTGTTCACATCAACGATTTTCGTTTTATATCATAATTGAGCGGAACTTGATGAAAATTTGACTTGTAATTAACATGGATGCCATCTCTAAATTCAATCAGATGTGATGGTTAAGCAAGACAAGGAAGTAAATTAAATTATTATTTAATTTACAGAATCACCATGGCATTAATTTAATTACAAATAAGTATTAAAATTTGGATAATATGTTCTACTTAACTCGGCATTATGTATATCTAGAGGCAATTCTTGTCAATTATTATTTAATTTACAGAAATCACTATGCCTTTAATTGAATTACAAATAAGTATTAAATTCTGGGTAATATTTTCTTCTTAACTGGACATTATGTAAATTTAGAGATGATTCTTGTCAATTCTCATTTCAATTACATTACATTAATCTAATTATTTACCGCCCCACCCCCATCGGTCCATCAATAATGTTAATTCTCTTTATTACAATGACAGTCTTCCATCTCCCATTGGTTTGGATTTGATTTTTATCTGTTAATTTACTGCAACATTCGAAATTTTCATTTTCTGTCCATTTAGTTTTGAAGTGATAAAAAAAATCAATTGTTTGTATATAGTGCACAATGATTGGATGCACTTCTGTAGATAAGGGAAATTTAAAAAGTTATCTAATGGACTTGGGAACATCAAAACATGTTTAAATTTACTTGATGCAACAAGAAGCGTAATAAACAAATATCAAAATTTCCATAGGGGAATATACAATTTATTCATCACTGTCTCTATTAATTACATAGCAAAAAATAAAATGACTAATACGACTAACACTATATATCTATACCATGTTACTAATATTAACGAGGCCAGGATAAGGTACTGGTACTTATGTTTTTCCACTAACAAATGTAAAGATTTAATTAAAGATATTAATTGTGAAAAAAAAAAAGTTTTTAAATCGTTGATACAATGTATATTGCAATCCCTCTATTCTGTAATTGTTGCGGACATCAATACTCCAACGATATAACTGAAATATTGTTGAAAGTGGCGCTAAACACCATAACACTAATCCCCTATTGTGTCAGTGATCTAGCATTATAAAAATCAAACTAAACGTTTTGGTCTCGTACAAAGCAAAACGTATCATCATCATCATCATCTCAATCAAATGGAACTTACTCTCGCCATAATGTAATTGACAAATCGATCATTTTGCGATATAAAACAATCATTCACTATTTCAGACTACTCTCCTACTTATCTGATTGAATTGACATTGTTACTAAAATTTTACAAAAAGAGGCGTTAGTTTGTTGTAATAGTTTGTGTAAGGGCAACTTGTTATGCTTTGTCTAAAAACCAACCAGTCTTTGATCTTAATCCTTTGTGATTCGTCATTTTCTCTAATAATTTCAAATTTTAGAAGGGTATGGCCTTTGTTTTATTGTTTTTCTTTTTGTTTTTTTTATGCTGAATTTCAGCTATATTTAGAAAGTAACATTTTGCTCATATTTTTTTATAGAAGATTATGGAAAACAGAATTTGGATGAATAATGTCATTATAGCTGTTATTATCGGTCATCGCTGAGTGTCCCAAAGTAGCCGTTGCAAAAAGAAATATTAGATTTTTTAGATTTTGACAATATTGCCTGAAATATTGTTGAAAGTGGCGTTAAACACCATAACTCAACCGACAATATTTCCTATAATTTCTGATAGACTCCTTTAGCGGTGGTTTAGCAGAAAGTTTTTTGCTTCTCCTATTTCCCAGCTAAATCCTGATCATTGCGAATTTCTTGATTTTGAACTCCCTTTTGTATAGATATCGTGGTTTGTTACATCTGTAAAATATATTTACGACCATAACAATTTTATTATACATGTTCTTGATAAATACATACACCGAATAAACACTTATAGTCGATGAATAAATGCGTTTTCCTATAATTTTATTTCATATGTTCATAAATAACGGAAAATTATATTTGCTACGCCATCTGGGCCCGGTTGTTCAACTTGTAGTTAAATTTTAACCAATGGTTAAAAATGATAACCTATGGTTAAAATTTAACCAGAGCACGCAATGCGTTGTTCAACTTATGGTTAAATTTAACTACTGGTTAAAGCATGGTTAAACTGATTAATATTTAATCACGGTATAGAGGTTCTGTTAAAATATTTAACCATTGGTTATAAAAAATCAATATCGACGAAAAGTCTAAGTCAATCAGAAAATACGCTTAAATTCGTACAATTACGTTGGAAAAACAAAATTATAAAACTTCAAAAATAGCATGAGGTACCTCTATGACATCACGAACATTCCTCATCAATTGGAGAAATTGGATAATTTATATATGAGACACCAACCATTCATTTCATACTGAAAAGGGGGCTATATTTTTTCTTAATTATTATTCATGAAAAACATTTTGCATGTTATTTGAAATAAAAAGAAATTCACACATTAAAATCAGAGAGAGGAACAGACTTTTGACATGCATGTGTATGGATGGACCCAATTTTAATGAGATGTTGGAAACTAAAAAAAATATTCTTAGGCTAACTTACATAATGAAAATTAAGAGTCCTTGAAATTGTAAGACAATAAGAAGATTTAATTAAAAGTAATTTAATGAGTTATAAGAAGTTATCGTCACCTAAATAACACACCTTTAGTGTATTATGATGCACTAAACACGTCTTATTAACATTGCTTTTACTATTATTAAGCAATTAAGACGAGGTCCATAGACGCTTCCGTACTAACTTGTACAACATACTCTTAATATAGGACAAATAACCTTAGACAATGACATATAAGTTATATTCCCCAAGTAAGATTTCACCTTTTTGTTTTAAATTTTAATAACTTTATTGCTTTATTAAGAAAATAATAACAAAACAAAAACAAAAAAGAAAGTAAAAAAAAACATTCTCTGCGTTATAATGACTTTTTTTTAAATTTTATCTTCATTAAAAAATAAAATTATTTACCCACATTTTCTTTTGTTCCATTTTTCTTTGATTTCAGGGGCCCGAGTGGCTCAATGAGTTAGGTCGTTGGATCTAACAACCCATACAAGCCTATCACCAATACGGCGTGGGTTCGCGCCCGGCTTTGTAAATTACAAAAAAGGGTGAACTTGACTCGCAGCCGCATGTGATCAAGTTTACCAGTTGCTTGCCCATGGTCGGTGGTTCTCTCCGCGTACTCCGGCTTCCTCCACCACTAAAACTGGTCGCCATGATATAGCTGAAATATTGTTGAAAGTGGCGTTAAAACACCAAAAATAAAAAAATAAATCTTTGTTTTCATTTGGGGTCCTAATGGCAACTCCCAGTTAGCTGGTCTTATCAGTGATCTCAGTCCATACATTTTTGCCTTTTCATCTGTGATTGTATTTGAGTGCTTTGAATCTATGATGGTATAATTTTTGCCCACTTCCCTCTGTATTAAGACAGTCTCCTCTCTACTAAAATTGCATTTCTTCAGCCTCTTTTTGTCCTGAGAAGGGGAGATTGATTCAGCCATATTTATTTTTTTATTTATCTGCTGTTAGGATAAAACAAGGAATTGTGGGATACATTGGTCTTGGTTAAATATTAAACCTGCAGATGTTGGTTGGTTAAATTTTAGCAAAGTGGTTAAATGAAGTTGAACAACTAATTTTTAACCCATGGTTAAATATTTAGCTAATGGTTAAATGTAACCATATGGTTAATTTAACTACAAGTTGAACAACCGGGCCCTGGTGGTGATTAATGTAGACATTTCAATTAATGAAAGACAAATGTGTAATTAACTCAAGAAAATTTAAAATGATTCTGAATACATGGATAATTTGAAAACACCTTCGGGAACAATAGACTGTGCAGTATATTCTTGTAAAAATAATTCACTACAAAAATAACAATATGACGTCATTACAATGATGTAATTTCAATTTAAATATATTCAATTTAAATATCTAACATGCAGTCTAGATTTTAAGTCTACATATTTCGTTGAGAAGTAAATGAAGAAAAATACAAATATGACAAACAACATGTAGTAATGAGAATGATATACAATGTATGTCTTAAAATATATGAACCATATAAAAACAGACGTATTCTATCAAAATACATGGCCCGGGTGGCTCAATGAGTTAGGTCGTTGGATCTTACAGCTCATACAAGCCGATCACCAATACGGCGTGGGTTCGCGCCCACCTTTGTAAATTACAAAAAAAGATGTACTCGACTCGCAGCCGCAAGTGATAAAGTTTACCAGTTGCTTGCCCAAGGTCGATGGTTCTCTCCGGGTACTCCGGCTTCCTCCACCGCTAAAACTGGTCGCCATGATATAGCTGAAATATTGATGAAAGTGGCGTTAAAACACCAAAAATCAAAATCAAAATACACAAAGGCCTATATTAACTCCACACCCTGGTTGATCTTTTCACATAAACAAACGTGTGTTCGTTTGGTTTGTGTTTACGTTGGTATATTTTATTGGGTCTCACATTAACAAACAAAAAAGGAATACATCAAAATATAGCAACATGCCCAATAAATATGTTGATTCTTTAAGACCAGATATATGCTGCTTTTCCCATCCAAAATCTTAATTTTGGCATTCTCTTGTATACTAATCCATTAACCGGTGTTACCCCTCCACATCTCTATGCATGTTCCAACCCAGGACCTTGATTTCAAACGTCATATATCATGCTATTTTTATATTCATTGAGTTGAGAGATAATTGTTTGTTTGTTGATATTTGTGGAATTATTGACCATCACTGTTTAATCTTTTATTTCATAACCAACCATATGTCATCTGTGTCATACTCTCCATTATTATAAACATTCTGTTGACAATGGACAATTGGATTACATGTTTTCGCAAATATCCATGTATCAAGTGTTTTTATTGAAACTTAAATAATTGCTATATATTGTGTTTCTGTCAAAGCTAGTATCATTGTTGTTAAATTTATGATGTAAATTTTACAAGTCTTTGATAATGAGTAATTACTGGATTTTCTGTTCAAGTGTATCATATTCCACCATTTATTTGACAGAAATTGTATATATGTCAATTCTCTATGAGAATCGTTAATTCTGTTCAGAACATGAAATGATAATTTTACATTATATTTACAATTTGAATAATGGATCATGCATCCATGTGTTATAAAATAGGCCTCGATTTTTTAGAGTATATTTTTCAAAAACAGGCAACACTAAAGAACGTATGTTCAACCGTCATTGATTTGTATTTCGTATTTGTCAATTTTATTGAATATGACGTTTAAGTAAAGAATATATTTCACATCATTTGCATTAAACTAGTTCAACCGCGCCACTTTTTATTAAAATGCTTGTACGAAGTCATGAAATTGAGCACTCATGCATTAGTTGTATTGTACCTCTGTTTCTACGATTTTGGATTTGAATTTTGGTGTTTAACGTCACTTTCAGCAATATTTCAGCTATATCATGGCGACCAGTTTTAGTGGTGGAGGAAGTACCCGGAGAGAACCACCGACCCTGGGCAAGCAACTGGTAAACATTATCACTTGCGGCTGCGAGTTGAGTGCACCCTTTTTGTAATTTACAAAGCCGGGCGCGAACCCACGCCGTATTGGTGATAGGCTTGTATGAGCTGTTAGATCCAACGACCTAACTCATTTAGCCACCCGGGACTCGATTTTGGATTGGATTTTGGAACTGCTCAGATGGTTTGGTAATTTGTATTTATCATTTTATTACTTAATGTTAAGACACGATAAACCTTTTTGTAATAATTAGGATGAAAAACTGCTTAATTCACAATTATGTGAATAAAAAGGATAGAGAAAAATGATTTATTGGTTTGTCGAAACAACTGTCTGGAACCTTCCTTTAACTAAATCAAATATAGAGCGTGGGTTGTAGAACCTTATGATGGTATACATCAACAGTGTATTTATTGAGATTTCACATATTGATTCCTTGATGTTTATATATTGTGACAAAGTATTATTGATAATTAAAACAAATGTCTGTAACCGATATTGGCATGTCAATCGTAACTGAGCTGGAACTGTTTATTGTGCCATATTGTGGGAAGCGTTTTTGGATCCGTCAGATTCCTACTTCCTGTTTGCCGACTTAGTTGGTTGTTATACACATTGAACATATATGCGGGGGTATCATAAGTGAGCATTAGCTCACAGTTTATCTTGTTTTTTTATGCTTGCATTTTATTCAGATTAAAAACAAATGATTGTGTACTATCAATGTATTTCAAACATGCTCATGTAACATTGATTAGTCGAGGCAGGAAATATTAAGCACCACACATGTTCACAGAAACCACCAGAAACGAAAAAGGAAATCCTAAGCATGATTCACTAGCTGCATTATATTTCCATAGTGCTGGTGGAAGGATGTATATTGGCTAACACTGTTACACTCTTAATCTTGTTACACGTGAAAAATGTGTTTTACAGACCATTTATTTTACTGATGCTTGAAGTTTATTTGCTACAATGTAATTTAAAAGCAATGTTATTGATTCCACAGAAACAGTGTAACCATTTATTCTCTTTAGAGTTGATCATTAAATTTAGCTCCATTTCAACATCAGATACTTGATTTCATCTAAAGATTAATTTCTCTTTTTGTTTTGATGAAGTCAACGACAAATGTAATTAACTCACTGTGTCCCTATTTACATTAGTCTGTGTTATATCATCGTTATGTTCCCATGTGTTTCATTTTAACAGTAATAAATGGTTTACTCAGTATATGGTTTATTGTTTAGAAGCGGATCTGTGATGGTCTTTATCTATTTATTATTTTTATTTTTAGAAATTTAGATATAAAGACGCAAGTGAAGGGATCATGCCAAGCGGTTTATCCCATTTCGTGCATAGGCCTAATTAAGACTGGACGTCGTTTTCTGCCAAAAGGTCGTTACTGGTTTTTTAAATGTTTTTGAAAATGATTGATTTATCATCAATGGAAGATCTAATTCCCCGTTATGTATTACCAGTTTTGGCATTCAATATGATATTGTTCCTACAGTGTTATATTTTTTTTCATGTTTTTATTGTACATGTATATTTTGTTTGTGATGATGGTATCAGATCAAACGGTTTATCCACAATGATTGCTTAGTATAATCAAGACGGATTAGTTTTCTATCGCTTTGGTTCTTGTCTTTTAAATGTTGATGTTCATTGCTCAAGTTTATGTTGTCAACGAATTTGAATTCGATATGGTCTTATTAAAAGTGTTCATACAATCACATTTCTCTGTTATAAACATAATTAAGCAATCTCTTTGTTCTCGCTACCCAGTTTGAAAATCCCAATAGTCCGAAGTGACTTTACCAGCTGACATGTTCTCCTGGATATTGACATTTAAAAATTATTTGAAACATGTGTTCCTGGCACTATTAGTTATTGTTTCTAATGTTATTATTTCAGACTGTGCCAGCTAAGCTGTCCCATTCAGTAATATTATTGTAGCTTCAGGCACCAATATTCATCATTTTCCAGAACATGTTAAGCCGGATGTCGAAAAATACATAGATTTTGTTCATCGTGTTGTGCATTGTCTGAATGTATCTTCCAATATCAAATACATGTTTTATTATGTATATTGTCTTTTCTTTTCAGACATTGGGTTGATACAGAATGACAACTTAAATCACGTGGAGCGAAAAGGCATGATGGATGCTTTTCGATATGCTATCAAAACATTTAATGATGATCAAGACAAAATTGAGTTAAAATCGGATGGAAAGACAAATGTAACGGACATTGATAACTGCTACCAACTTACAAGACAGAGTGGGTTCTTTGTTTTATTCTTATCAATCAGTACATTTCATATTGTGTTGCTTATAAAACAAACCGTATTTCCAGTTTTCATGTAATGATACTAAAATACAAATATGAAATACAATAATATTAAAATACTAATTTGAAATAGAATGATATTTAATACTCTAAAACAATAAATTGCTTTTATACACTTTACAAAGATGAAATGTTTGATAATTAAGTATAAAATACATTAGGACGGCTTCATCATTCAATATTAAGTTCAGGAAATGCACTGAATCCATTAAGCTCCTACAGTTACAGTAAATTGTATCATATCAACTGTACTGGAATGTGTCGTGTACATTATATTAGGTTTTCATTAAGATTTAATAGAAATTTATAATCCAATATTTTTGATTTTTGCAAACGGAAAAAATAATGACATAATTAATACGGAGACATATACTCCTCTGAATGTTGACAGTTTTCACAAAATATTTGAAATGTTGCAATTCCATTCATGGTTGACGAGTTAGCTTTATTGTTGGTGGCAACAGGAGAATTGTAGAAAAACACCGACCTGTCTCAAGTCATTTGGAAACCTTTCCACGTAAAGTAAAATCGAGTACACCTCACCATTTTATACTCTGGTCAACACAAGTGAGAAATTGATCGATGAACCTCGGGCGCCTTCTTCCTACTAACCGTCAAAAATAAATTTGATATCACACTTATCTTTATATACTATATCAAGTATATACTAGAAGGGTGATATTTCTACTTTTGGTTCTAAATATAATGATTTTTAACAGCTGAAGGCACGCTGGTGATATCAGTATTATATCTTAAAGACCATTAAACTCGATGTTCATACAAATTATTCTACACTTTCCTCATCCGGAAGTTCTGCATTTGTTTTTATTATTAAGGTGTTTATATAGACTATCCAAAGTTGAATCTCGACTTTTGTGGTACAATGAACGCTATTTATATAATATAACATTTACAGAAAAATAGAAAATAACGTAGAAATCTTAGTGTAAACATATTTTATTAATCAATACATATGACTGTAGTACAACAATTTAAATACAACAATAGTAATGACTATGAATTAATTAAGGGGATCCGAAAACATGTAGAAATATTCTTTAGTACATACTAGTGATTTTTAGTATAGGTTTCATCGGGTACGAACATAATCAAAAGATTTGAAGGCCAAATAAATTAAAAGTCTTCAGGAGAGCTGAAATCGACTACGGTTACCAATGACTTTAATTTTAATAAGTTACATTAATTAGGAAATGTAAAGTTTAAGCATAAACATATTTAATCAGCCATTACAGTGCCGGCGAAGCACTGACTGCTGGACAGATGATACCGTTGGGGATTAATAGTCCTCCAGCAGAAGTATTAACGCAGTGATAGTACTAAAACTGTAGATTTCTAAATTAGCGTACACGCCATACTGGCATTGGTTTGTCGTTAAGGGTTATTAACTTCAGGCTTTACTGCAGATAGAAAATGTATCATATTCTTGCAAAATACAAAGCTAGCTCTGATTGTACTTCATTTGTAGATACACTTCCCTGGTTATACTATCACCCAGGCGGATAGCCCTTTTTTTGTACGAATTTATTGCGACTATTGTAATTATAAGCTTAATTATACCTCAAATACTCCATTGATTTGGTCTATGATAGAATGCCACTTCGGCTTTGGCATGAAGATGTTACACTGTTGTACGTATTTTTCAGTATGCCATTTAATGTCCGCGAGTCTACTAATGCTTGTTGCGGACTCCTCACCACAATCAATGGAGGTGTACGAATCCATGTCGAGCAGACTGAATGTACCAATTGTGCTTCCAAGGGGACCAGGGTACAAACACAAGTCCCCATATGTATTTGATATGATGCCTTCATATACCGGTGCCATTATAGATTATATTCAGTATTTCGGATGGAGGATGGTTTATTATGTATATGACTCAGAAGAAAGTGAGTAAACAACTTTTTATTTTTTTCTCAATACCAAGACTCTCAATTGAGTCTGGGCACAATCAAATTAGGCAATTAGAATTGTTAACTCTCAGTTCTAACAACACAAATTAACATCTCTATACAATAAAAACGAATAAATAGAAAAATGACAAAAAGATAAGAAAACATATAATGTACCACACATATCAGTATGCAGCTTATTTTAGAGCGTTGAGTTATTCTGTAAAATCCTACTATGAACAACATTTCAGTTTTATAGATGCGATCCGTTTTATTGGAGGAGGGCAACAGAGTATGCTGAGAAAATCGTTCATGTATTGCATCAGATAAGTCACTGGCACTCTTTATCATATTAAGTTGCATCGAATACACATCTCGCGTGTTACACGAGGGAATCGAACTCATAACTTAATGGTGATATACACTGATTCGGATCCTATTAACCGGCTTAACCCCGGCATGAGAGGTGATTGTTCGCTTTATTGATATTGGTGGAATTGTTGACCATCACGGTTTAGTTACTGTATATGAATATAACTACCAAAAGACGTTAGACGTAATATTTCCCGATAGTGTTATGTACTATATCAATGTATATATACATGTAGTTTGATAAAAAATGTATAACAGGCACATTTTGAAGATCCCAAAAGGGATAAACAGAAGCAGCAAATCGAAGTACAGATTGGACAATGGCCAAATGAGAATAGATAAATAGAAAAAAAAATGATGCACAAATTACTATACGGAAAACTAACGATTGACCAACACAAATCCACTGACGTGAACTTAAATGTTCTGGAAGTGTATGCAGTTCATATGATGTACATAACTTTGATTCTACAATAAATGTGGAATCTCTATTTATTAGCAACTCTGTCATTTGACGAAAGCATTGTTCATTCGATATTGATATCATATAAGGGTACTTCCACCAACGACCGTCTCTTTTATCAGGCAGATTTCAGATACACTGAAGTAATAAAATACTACTGAATTGTCCCTCTCAAGAGAGACCACCTCTCTTATAAGGTAATCGAAATGGCCTTATTAGAGAGGGAATTACTGTACTATGATATCTTATTATTATTATGCATCAGAAGATTTAGTATAGTGAATATATTTACTGGTCAAGATTGTAGTCAAGAATATAGGTTTATGCTTTATTGTGCTTAGCACCACTTTAAGGAATATTTCAGCTATGTCGTTGTTGTCAGTTTTATTGTTGGAGGAAACCGCAATACCCGGAGAAAACCACTGCAAGTCACTGAAAAACCTTATCACTTAATATTGTATTGAAAACCTCTCGCCATGAGCAGGATTCGAACTGACAACTTTAGTTGTGATATGCACTGATTGCACAGATAGTTGTAAATCCAACTACCATACGACCACGATGGCCCCTTTTGCTATTGACAATGTATAACTATGAAACATATGTCATATACATTTCTTCTTTTACTCATTCAATTAAGGTCTTCGCCGAATTCAAGAAATTTACACATCACAGAAATCTGCAGGGAAGCGTTCATTTTCTTTAAGACCTAAAAAGATAGAAAATATCAGTGACTCATACGAAGTCTTACGTTCTATCGACAAACAACGATACTGTGATATCGGCATGGGTGATGGGTATGCTTGTCATATGAGAATTGTACTTGACCTATCATCGAAGGAAGCTTATAATCTCACCCTTGAACAGGTATGTATATCATAGTTACAGTAAAACCTCTCATATCCGGTCACCTCTATTAAGCAGTCATCTGTATTAAAATGTAACCTTTTTATTGTCCTGTCATAGAAAATGTCATATCAATTGAACCTCTATATTTTTCTTTGTCCCTAAGATGACCTCTTAATAAAGGTTTTAATTGTTTAAGTAGTAATACAAGGATATCCAATAGTGACAGAAAGAGCACCAGATTTAGAACAAAAGTATAATTTTGGTTGAGCTAGGTTTATGTTAATTACAATTTGTAAAAATCAGGTGTTGAATGAAAATGATGGTATCACACATAATAACTTAATGAAAACGTTTACCCCGATACATTTGCAGGTGGACTATTAGTCCCCGATGCTATCATCCGCCCAGAAGTCAGTACATTGGCGCTGACATGGTTTATTTATTACTGATATTTACAGTGTGTAAATAATGTAATTATTTATAGAACTAAGGGCGTCATCCCCCAGACAGAGGTGAACTCAGCTGGTTCTTGACGATACTATTTAGTCTCTTTTTGTTATTGCTCCCAAAAGAGTTATTGGATTTCCCATCTTTCGATATTAATTATAATTATATAATTAGGATCAATCAAGGTAATATTGAATTCTGATCACATGTTTTATTACAGATAATTAATGTAGGCATGAACAGAGACGAGTACCACTACGTGTTAGGAGGACTTGTAAGTAGATCCTGTTAACTAAATGTTAGAGAATACCGAAGGGGAAATTAAAAATGGACAATTCAGAGAAACTTGCAACATAGGGCACACAAGTCACAAGACGAAAACAAACAAAACAAAAACACAACACAATATATGCTGGATACTAACAGACGCAAACAAACACAAACAACGCAAACGAGATATGAGCAAACAACTGGACGAATCGAACATCATTTACATGCGAAAACCGTAACGGAACTCACAACACGGAACTCACAACACGGAACTCACAACACGGAACTCACAACACCGAACTCACAACACCGAACTCACAACACGGAACTCACAACACGGAACTCACAACACGGAACTCACAACACCGAACTCACAACACGGAACTCACAACACGGAACTCACAACGTAAAGATACATAATAGGACAACACACACACAAAATAAAAAGAAGAGCAACTCGGACTTCACCAAAAAACTGGATTGAACTCAATGTAGATCTTTTATTCTAGATATACATTGCATTTACCACAATATATTATTCCTATGCATATGTATGGTAATTTAATATAGGTTCTGTTTATGTGAACGTGCAAATTGATAAGAACGTGTAAAAAGGTTGTGTTATGATAATTCTACTACACATGCGAAGTTGGTAGTAGGCTAGCTTTTCTATTGAAACCACAACGTTGTAGCAGGCTTTCCTGATAATATATTTAAAAATTTGAATGTCATTACATTGTATATACAATAATATTTTACGTTATGATATTCGGGAGATAACAAAAGGTAGTCTTATTTTTTCTTCTCCTCATCGTCTCCCTTCTCTCGCCTCCTCACTGCTGGTCCTCATCTCCTGTCTTCTCTCGTCTCTTTCGCCCGTCCCTTGTCTCCTATCTCTCAATCATCGTCTCCTGTCTGGTGCATATCGTCTCCTTTCTCCCAACCCTAGTTTTCTGTTACTCACCCCCTTACTCATATCCAGCACACTCTTCCACTTTCTCCCCTTACCCTCCCCTTGTCTTGTCCATTTCCTCATATTCCACTGCTTTGGATATATTATTACAGAAATAAGGAACTTTAATGAATATATACTAAGGCCTCATGTTGCATTGTTTTGTTTTTAAGCATATTTTATTCACAACTGTATCTGAATGGGATTGCGAAACAGTCTGTGCCTATACTAGTACTCGCCTTTTTACATGTGCAAGGCATACAATTAGTAATAAGTATTTGAGTATGTAAAAAATATATCAATGGTAAACAATCATGTTGTATTGCATTTTTATATATTATAAAAGGTATAAGTTTTTTTCTAAATTTATTTGTAGGGTGTAAAAGAACTAGATTTCACAGCTTTTGAATATGGTGGTGTTAATATTACAGGGTTTGCAATGTTAAACAGCTTTTCTTTAATATATGAACAACTGAAATCTAACGACAATATAAAAGTGTATCCATATTTAAATCCGTTAACAGTAAGTATGTTTAGCTTATAATTTATAGGTACATACAAATAAATGTCAGAGGATATCGAAGGGGCAATCATAATATGGACAATCCAGAGAAACTGGCAACATAGGGTACACAAAGACTAAGAAAAATACAACAAAGACACAACACAATATGTGCTGGACACCACTATACGCAAACAAACACCAACAACGTAAATAAGACATGAGCCCTCCCACAAACAAACCGGGTGATAAACAAAGAATGTTGACTTTTTTTTTTAACATCTCTTTGACATCCTGTCTGAGTTTCATTTTAATGAAGCTTCCAGAAATTGCTTGCTTTAATGGAATATCAGAACGGTAGCTGTCGCAAATATTTCAGTAGTGGCCTCAATTTATATTTTTGTTTAGAAATTTGAATAAAGACATTTTTATATAAAAATTACTTAACACGCATTTTGAGAGATGACTGCATATATATTCACCTAATTGAATAGCATATTTGTAATATTTAAGAAAAGCCACTCCGTTTTAGAATTAGAGTGCAATATTTATAGCTAGTGGTCTTTTTTGAATGTGTGAACATTCTTAATATGAATTGTATTATTATTCCATAAAACATAAGCTCTATGGGGAGAGATTGTGGCACAAAAACTAGTTTAACTCTGCCACTATTTCTTGAAGTGCCTGTATCAACCAAGAAAAGTGGGTGGCTATGTAATTGTGTGTTAGTGGTATAGATTTATCCTCTTTCTATGATGTGTTTATTGGATTTTAGAAATGTTCCGATAGTATGTTATTTTTACCAATGCTTACCATCTGTCAGTTGGAATGACATCTATATATACAGTCGATGCAAATCACCACTAAATTTGTGAGTTCGATTCTCGCCGCGACATGCAACTTTATCCGATATTGTGGGTTAGTGACCATGTGGCAGGTCAACTTGTTTTTAAGGGAGTCCGGTTGTCTCCACCAATATATCTGACCGCCACAATATATATGAAATATTGTTAAGAAGAGTTTGAAGATACCAAAAAGGTCAGCAAAATCCGCAAATCGAATAACAGACAACACAATGGCCTAATGAAAAAGCACAAAAGGACAAACAACGATCTACAAAACATACACATAAAACTGAAGATCGAGTAACACGAACCCCACTAAAAACCGGGGGTGAACTCAGGTGCTCCGGAAGGGTAAGCAGTACCTGTTCCACTATTAGCACCCGTTGTGTTAATCTAGTTAAAATTGTCCCTAACATAAACACCTACCCATAATTAATATGAATTACCGTTTTCTCACATTTTTAATTTTTCGTACTGTTGTTTTGATTTTATAATTACAACACAGATTGATAAAGCTTTAATGATAGATGCCATCAAATTCATCGGCACTGGCTTCCTAAGACATGTAGCGAAACCTGGGTCACGGAAAATGATACGTACAAATTGTAATTCTCTGCCAACACCACCATCCTTGGGAAGTAAATTAGCATCAGCATTGAAACAGGTATATTGTTCTTAGAAAAACAAAATAACATTAAACAGTAAACAAATAAACGTTCGAGAATACCGAAGGGGCAATAAAAAAGGACAATCCAGAGAAACTGGCAACATAGGGTAGACGAGACGAAGACAAACAAAACGAAAACAATCCAGAGAAACTGGCAACATAGGGTACACAAGATGACAGGAAAACAAAACGAAAACGATCCAGAGAAACTGGCAACATAGGGTACACAAGATGACCGGAAAACAAAACGAAAACAATCCAGAGAAACTGACAACATAGGGTACACAAGATGACAGGAAAACAAAACGAAAACGATCCAGAGAAACTGGCAACATAGGGTACACAAGATGACCGGAAAACAAAACAAAAACACAACACAATATGTGTTGGACTCCAATATTCCCAAAAAAACACAAATCATACATTTGCTGTTTTTTGCTTTTTCACAAAGTAGGAAAAAGGAAGATTAAACAGTGTATGCTTTTGTAGGAAGTAAATAATTGTCAGCAATGAAACAGGAACGACTACACATAAAATGAATAATTGTCGGTGTAAAAAACAAATTTCATTTGCTGGTATGTAAATCACCATCAGCAATATGTTTATAAAGAAATATATTGATGTCTGGGCATAACAATTGAATTGTTCACAAGCCACAAACAGATCGGGGTAAAAGATGTGTGTTTCGTCACTGACAAGACAAGAAAAGATGTGTGTTTCGTCACTGACAAGACAAGAAAAGATGTGTGTTTCGTCACTGACAAGACAAGAAAAGTAGAAGATACAAAGACGTAATAAACCAACAGTAAAAAATATCAAAAAGTGAAAACGACAAACAATGTTCAACGTAAATAAAAAAGAATTATAAAGATAAGGAACAGGCACATCATTAAAACAGGGGTGAACTCGTGTGAAAATCAATTCCTACTCCATATATGGCACCCGATATGTTCAATAACATAATAGTCAAAGTCACGTAAATGTCATACACCAGTCAACATGAACGGACATAGATATATAAAGACAATACAGACATAACTTGTATGATCTAGGAGACAGACGTTGTAGCTATTTACTGGTTCTAAATAACATTCACAGATATAGATGAAACATACACGAAGCAAACAATGAACAATGACTACCGTCTGTGAAATATTTTTTTTAAAGTACGCTTCGTAAAAAAAAAACATCAATGTTATGATCTGCGAATCAAGCATTTCTGTAGAATTGTATTCGAGTCATCATTGTAGTCTGTACAATTTGCTATTATCATTTAGTCAATAAACATGAATGTTTGTTGTGAAAAGAAAATTTATTTCAAACTGATATAATTTGTAATTGGTGAAAACAGTAAAATATATATCATTTTGAACTAGATAAAGATAATTCCGAAAATAAACTCGACACCGCAATACCGTTCGTCACCACGTAACCGTTCTTTTCTCGTATACCTGACAAAAATAAAGTTTGAACAAATACACCAATATCAACAACACAATCACTTTTCACCTCAAACTATTCAACATAAAGAAGGCAACTATATATGACATAGGAAAAATATGTCCTGGCTTGGGACAGGCACAAAAGTGTCTGCATTGACACAAGCATAAATCTGAAGGAGGATAATGAATGTCAGCTGTCAATACTGAACAAAATGCGGTTGATTTTGTCTTTCAGCGCAAAAATACATTTGTAGGAAGTATCATAACTATTGGAGAATGCGTACTGTGTTGTTTGATTTTTGTGTTCTTCTATATCTTAAAAAATAATTTTATGCAGATTATTAAATAGTTCAAATAAAACTTTTTAACACAGGTAGAAATTCAATCTGGGTTAACAGGCAAAATTGCTTTTGATGACAACGGACAAAGACGTGATTACACTTTAGAAGTTCATCAGATGGGATATAAATCCAAGCTGAAGAAGGTAATATGTTCAGTTAACAGTTGGGGGGCCATCGTGTTCGTGATCGTATGATAGTTGGATTTACAATGATTTACAACTATCACCACTAAGGTTGTGAGTTCAAATTCTACTCAGGCGAGGTGTACTCTGCAACATCATGTGATAAAGTTTGTCAGTGACTGATCGCCACGATATATCTGAAATATTGTTGAAAGTTGCGTTAAGTACCATACCCCACCTCAACTGACAATTGACTCTATAATTTATCTCTTATTATGTGACTGGCAATTGGATAAATTTTAACGTTGTCGTTATACAATAATATACCCCGTCAACAAAGACTTTGCACTACTTGTAATATCTTAGAAGATGAATATCACTTCTTTTTAAATTGTCATTTAAACCAGCAACCAAGAAATTTACTAGTAAATACTATTAAAAATAAATGTCCTTCTTTTACTAATATGTCACCCATGAATAAACTTGATTACATACTCAATCCAACTTCAGATCTTTTATCGGTTGTTTGCACTTTCATAAAACAATCACTAGACTTGAGACGATATGGTCCGAGGCGATCAAAGATTTCTCCTACATTTACATTTATATATTATGCTTGTCTGGTTTGTTTTTTTTTGGTTTTGGTTTTTTTTTTCTTTTTTATATGTTTGCATGCTTTTGTATTGTAATTGCTTGACCCTATGGGTGTAATATGCAAAATAAATAAATAAATAAAA
>MJUT01016142.1:986551-1010326 GCA_002080005.1 Gigantidas platifrons | reverse complement strand
AAAAAAAAAAATAAATAAATAAATAAGTTTACCAGTTTTGAATGTCCATTTGACATTACTTTGTTCTGATGAAAGAATCTAGCCCAGGGGTGAAAATCTAACCTAGTTTCCCTATTCTTTTGGTCATTATATTTGCAATTTTTTGGGACATTGTATTTTCTGTCCTACTACGATTTACGGCTTGTGATTACCCCTTTTGTCTCTACTGCATGGGATATTCTCTTCAAAAGGGACATCCGGTCATAGTTTGGGACAAATCAAATACACGAGTGGTACTCGAGACGTCCCAAAATAATAAGTGAGATGTGTATTGAATTTACAGGTGGAGAAATAAGCAGGTAGATATAATAATAAACCATTTCAGCTTCATATTCTATTTGATTTACCGATTATAAACGTTTTACAATATAGGCAATCTATAGCCCCATTTACATGCACAAGATTTGCACCAGTGTGTAAATTTGCACGTGTGTAAATTTACACTGGTATGTAAATGTATATTTGCTATGGGTTTACATGGTTTACATCTCGGGGTGTGTATTTTTAATTAAAAGCTAATTTCAAACGGTAAGGGGGTCTCAAAACGTAGTGTCACGGGTAAATTATGACTCATATAGGTAAGCTGTCAGTTTCAACAGCCATTTTCCCCACACCACACCATGACAATGTTTATGGAATATAATAGACTTCGGCAAAGGAGGGTATTGCCATATTACTTATGTGCAGGGTTAACAATGGCTATGGCCCGCAAAAAAACGATTTGGTCGGTAGAAAGATCTTCTGTTTGGTGGGAAGATGTTGTGTTAGAAACATACCTTTTGTATTGACAAAAAAAAACAACAACTATACACATATATTACAAACAAATCAAAATAATCTAATGGTCAGGATATGCCGCATCAATCGTTGAGCAGTAAAGACTATCAATTCCAATAACTATGTGAAGTTTGAAGTGAATTGGCCAAGGGGTTCTCAATTTACAGCGCGACATACGAAAAATCGCCTGCAATTTGATGAATAAAGTCCCATAACTCTGGAATGAAAATTTTAAATTTCACCATAAAGTACACAGACCGTAAGACCATCAATTCCAAAAACTCTGCGAAATTTGAAGTGAATTGGCCAAGATGTTCTAAAGTTAGAGCGCGACATGTGAAACGGACCGACGGACACTCGGACATTGGTATACCATAATACGTCCCGTTTTAAAGACGGGCGTATGAAAATGGTACATTATTCCCAAAATGGACAAAGAAGATAGTTCTTCAAAGAGGAGAAACTGACTTACCAGTAACAATAATAGCAGATCCAGCTTGCCCATTAAAACCATGGATCATGAAACCCAATTCAGGTAGAGGAAATCTGACTGCCGCCCAAGCAAGATTCAACTATAGGCTAAGTCGGGCTAGAATGACAATCGAGAATTCGTTTGGAGGTTTAAAAGTCAGATGGCGTTGTTTGCAAAAGCGCTTGGAAGTTGATGTGGAGTTTGCATGTACAGTAATTGCCGCTTGTGTGATACTGCACGATATCTGTGAAATCAGTAGGGAAACGTACGATGACAGATGGAATTTTGAGGGAGACGATGAAACTGATGTCGTTCTATTTGCCGATGGTAATGATGCAAAGACTGACAAAACGATTCGAGATGATATTGCTTCAGCATTTGAAAATCATATGTTGTGAAATGATTAACAAATGAAACTTGATAACACATACTTTGTTTCTCCTATGATTGCTTAGGCATGTTAGGGAACAACATGTACTATAAGCCATACATGTAGCTTTGTTTTTGTCTCATTGCCATTTCACCCGTCCCTTATAATAAATTCTGGGGACACCACGAGCTTGTACTGTTTAGTGGCAGTCTACATTGGTGCATTTCGTTTTTTTTTTTTTTTTGTTAAATTTTCATATGACCGATGTGCATGTACAATATCAAATGAGTCTCGGGTGGATCGAACAAGTTGATGACTGTGTAAAATATAGGCAATTATCCTTATCATAGAATTGAAAATTGAAACGGGGATTTATCAAAGAGACAAAAAAAAAAAAAACACTCCAAATTATTATATTGATTAAAATGCACGAGCTTTGTTGAACTATTTGACATATTGCCTAATTCGTGTCAATTACCGTAGGAAACTACAAGGTAAAAAATAAAATGCACACTGAGTATTTCATTTTTTGCATTCACATGCTCAAATTACATACCGTGTAAATATACACATGTGCAAATATACATTTACACCTGCCTCCTACGTCGTGTAAATTTACACCCGGGTTTAAATTTACATACGTATGTATTTGCGTTCACATGCAGTATTTGCACACTGGTGCAAATTTACATACGTATGTAAAAATACATAGGTGTGTAAAAGTATGCATGTAAATGGGACTTATGTTGACATACGAGAGTCCAGTATAAAAATTACCATAAATGCTGTAGCAATGAAAATATTTACTACATATGCTGTCAGCACACTGTTCGATCAAGTATCATAATTGTTTCCAATGTTGCCATCTGACCTTCCTTCCTATCTGATAAAAATTATATTGCATTGTGGTAAAAGATTGTATCTATTGTAAAAACATTTACAACATCATTTGTCACTTTCCTGATAATTGTTGCTGATTGGATACAGATCAAATTGAAAACTCGTTAATGTGTATACCAAAAAAGAAGATAATGTAAAAGTACTTGTATTCGCTGGCTCCAATTTTCGTGGGTTCTACAAAATGCATTGATCCTTGGATCTTGAATTCGTGGTTTCAAACATTACAGACAACAATCAATGGGAAAACTGTATTACGTTAGATTTTTATTTTCGTGGTTTCAGTGGACCACGAAATCAGCGAAAATTAGAACCCCACGATTAATATTAATTTCACAGTACGTGACTTATTATCGGAAGTGGAATAAGAACAGGGGGACAGATGTCTGGAGTGAGGCAACGGATGTTAACTCCGGTTTGTAATCGGGTTCGTGTTGCTAATTCTCTGGTTATATATAGATTCTCCTTCAGTTGCCCGTGGGTTACGATATTTCTCCACTCAAGAGAGTTAAATTAAAAATTTTAACCACAAGCCGTCAGGCGAGTGGTTAAAATTTTTAATTTAACTCTCGAGAGTTGAGAAATATCGTAACCCACATGGGAAACTGAAGGAGAATTTGTTTCTCACATTATTTAACACGAACTTTATTTCAAAATTTCAAATTAAGAGACATTTTAATCCTCTAGAGGATTACAGATTTTTCCACCACTGGTTCTGCTGGGTTAAAACGCCGTAATAATGGGAGAAATATATATATACAGTAAAATTAAAACTGAATATGTAATGAATAACTATATACTCAATATTAATTCTGAAGACAGAAAACTTTTATGTAAAATGCGTGTATCGGATCATTTTCTTGAAATTGAAAGAGGAAGATACACAAGAATTAAAAAAAGGAAATAGAATATGTAAATTTTGTGATTTAAAAGAGGTTGAAGACGAGTTTCATTTTTTCTTTAGATGTAAGAATAACCATACTTTGAGAAATATACTGTACAAAGATATAAACGGAATCCGTCCTAAATTTAATGAATATGACAGAGCTACAAAATTACAACTAATTCTGTCATCATCGCATATTATGCGGTTTACGGTACCATTCGTTAAAATGTCGATAACACTGAGGAGAGTGGGCTCTACTGCTGCATAATTGTAATTGAATGTAGATCAATTTGTTTTCATTTTATTTGTACGTTGTTACTATGTCTTTGTCTATTTGACTTGTGTACGTTGTTTGTATATATTCCTTGTATATGCCTTCAACCCTTCGGGGTAAAACTGAGCATTGAATAAAGTTATTCTCTGATTTTGTATGTTATGTTTTGGCGATATACGGCTTCTGATTACCCCTTTGGTATATACCTTCGATATACTGCTTCTAATTATCCCTTTTGGTAACTATCTTCGATATACAACATCTTATTACCCCTTTGATATCTACCAACGTTTCATACACGTTAACATATATAAATTACAGATATACAGTCGTTCAATGATTAATCGTTTACAGACAATGAAGTTAGTATTAGTCATGGGATGGTGCGTCTTGTGTCAATAACAAGTATCATTATAATTGAGTAAAAAGGGTAATAATCGGCTGTATTAGTGGAAGCTGTCTATTACATTATTAAATTGCTGGTTCTGTAAAATAAGATTAAACACACAAGACAAAGCAAATATGTCATTAAGGTATCACTTGGTCATATATAATAAAATAGGTAGAATTGTACCAAGAAATTTAATTTAAAACAACAACAAAGAAGTATTAGGGATTATTAGATGGTTCTGAATCAATATTATTTATATTAAGAATAATAAATCAACAGAAACAGTATGTCTTAATACTTCAAATTTACGAAGTAATACTATTATATTATTGTTTTCTACTGAGGGGACTGTTCTGTAGTGCCTGAGCCAACGGTGATGTAATAATATATGATGAGCATTGAAGAATCCAATACGAAGATGCTTTTGAGTAAAGTGTTTTCCCACGCGTTTAGCAAATGTCTTAGTAACCGAAAAAGATCCTTTGTTTTCAAAACTAATTACTATTTTTGAAATTCTAAAACCTCCGAATAAGGTATTTTTATTGGATATTACTTTTCCACATATACTGTACAATTATTTGATAATAATGTATACACCAATATACTATATGTTGTGATTCCTTCCTAATCAAGTTTAAATAACCTGTGTGCTTTTTTTTCCATTTATTTGAAAAGGTCGGTGATTGGTCCCTTAATAGACCAGACGGGAAGAGATTTGATACGACCATGTCATCCACTGGGTCCGCCATTTATGTCCCCATGCATGCTAACAGAACATGGAGAATAAATAAATAAATAAATAAAATAGATAAAGTTTACCAGTTTTGAATGTTCATTTAAAATTACTTTGTTGTGATGAAAGAATCTAGCCCAGGGGTGAAAATCTAACCTAGTTTCTCTATTCTTTTGGTCATTATATTTGCAATTTTTTGGGACATTGTATTTTCTGTCCTACTACGATTTACGGCTTGTGGTTACCCCTTTTTTCTCCACTGCATGGGATATGCTCTCCAAAAGGGACGTCCTATCATAGTTTTGGACAAATCAAATACACGAGCGCTACTCGAGACGTCCCAAAATAATAAGTGAGATGTGTATTGAATTTACAGGTGAAGAAATAAGCAGGTAGATATAATAATAAACCATTTCAGCTTCATATTCTATTTGATTTACCGATTATAAACGTTTTACAATATAGGCAATCTATGTTGACATACGAGAGTACCATAAATGCTGTAGCAAGGAAAATATTTACTACATTTACTGTCAGCACACTGTTCAATCAAGTATCATAATTGTTTCCAATGTTGCCATCTGACCTTCCTTCCTATCTGATAAAAATTATATTGCATTGTGGTAAAAGATTGTATCTATTGTAAAAACATTTACAACATCATTTGTCATTTTTCTGATAATTGTTGCTGATTGGATACAGATCAAATTGAAAACTCGTTAATGTGTATACCAAAAAAGAAGATAATGTAAAAGTACTTGTATTCGCTGGCTCCAATTTTCGTGGGTTCTACAAAATGCATTGATCCTTGGATCTTGAATTCGTGGTTTCAAACATTACAGACAACAATCAATGGGAAAACTGTATTACGATGGAGTTTTATTTTCGTGGTTTAAGTGGACCACGAAATCAGCGAAAATTAATACCCCGCGATTGATAATAATTTCACAGTACGTGATTTATCACCGGAAGTGGAATAAGAATAGCGGGACAGATGTCTGGAGTGAGGCAACGGATGTTAACTCTGGTTTGTAATCGGATTTGTGTTGCTCATTCTCTGGTTATATATATATATATACAGTAAAATTAAAACTGAATATGAAATGAATAACTACATACTCAATATTAATTCTGAAGACTGAAAACTTTTATGTAAAATGCGTGTATCGGATCATTTTCTTGAAATTGAAAGAGGAAGATACACAAGAATTAAAAAAGGAAATAGAATATGTAAATTTTGTGATTTAAAAGAGGTTGAAGACGAGTTTCATTTTTTCTTTAGATGTAAGAATAACCATACTTTGAGAAATATACTGTACAAAGATATAAACAGAATCCGTCCTAAATTTAATGAATATGACAGAGCTACAAAATTACAATTAATTCTGTCATCATCGCATATTATGCGGTTTTTAGGGTGCCATTCGTTAAAATGTCGATAACACTGAGGAGAGTGGGCTCTACTGCTGCATAATTGTAATTGAATGTAGATCAATTTGTTTTCATTTTATTTGTACGTTGTTACTATGTCTTTGTCTATTTGACTTGTGTACGTTGTTTGTATATATTCCTTAAGCTTGTATATGCATTCAACCCTTCGGGGTGAAACTGAGCATTGAATAAAGTTATTCTCTGGTTTTGTATGTTATGTTTTGGTGATATACGGCTTCTGATTACCCCTTATTGGTAACTATCTTCGATATACAACATCTGATTATCCCTTTGATATCTACTAACGTTTCATACACGTTAACATATATAAATTACAGATATACAGTCGTTCAATGATTAATCGTTTACAGACAATGAAGTTAGTATTAGTCATGAGGTGGTGCGTCTTGAGTCAATAACAAGTATCATTATAATTGAGTAAAAAAGGTAATAATCTGCTGTATTAGTGGAAGCTGTCTATTACATTATTAAATTGCTGGTTCTGTAAAATAAGATTAAACACACAAGACAAAGCAAATATGTCATTAAGGTATCACTTAGTCATATATAATAAAATAGGTAGAATTGTACCAAGAAATTTAATTTAAAACAACAACAAAGAAGTATTAGGGATTATTAGATGGTTCTGAATCAATATTATTATATTAAGAATAATAAGTCAACAGAAACAGTATGTCTTAATACTTCAAATTTACGAAGTAATACTATTATATTATTGTTTTCTCCTGAGGGGACTGTTTTGTAGTGCCTGAGCCAACGGTGTTGTAATATATGATGAGCATTGAAGAATCCAATACGAAGATGCTTTTGAGTAAAGTGTTTTCCCACGCGTTTAGCAAATGTCTTAGTAACCGAAAAAGATCCTTTGTTTACAAAACTAATTACTATTTTTGAAATTCTAAAACCTCCGAATAAAGTATTTTTATTGGATATTACTTTTCCACATATACTGTACAATTATTTGATAATAATGTATACACCAATATACTATATGTTGTGATTCCTTCCTAATCAAGTTTAAATAACCTGTGTGCTTTTTTTTCCATTTATTTGAAAAGGTCGGTGATTGGTCCCCTAATAGACCAGACGGGAAGAGATTTGATACGACCATGTCATCCACTGGGCCCGCAATGTATGTCCCCATGCAGGCTAACAGAACATGGAGAATAGCGACAAAAGTGGTAAAGTAAAATATTTATGATGGTTCGTTACGCAATTCGTGAAATTCTAGGACCGCTCAATATCCTAAATTGTTGCTGATTCATAAAAATCTCAGTTTTATTCTGAATTGTTTTGCGTAACCGATTGGTATAAAATCGCTATTTAAGTTTGTAAAATATTTTGTTTGATTGGCTATTTGAATTAAAAAAAAATTAACCAGTTTATGTGCCTGTCCTAATTTAGAATCTGTATTTCGATCATCCACATTATATCTGTTTTGTATTTGATGATTTGTTCATTTCGGTGAAATAGATTTGTTTACCACCAGCATGTATGATTAAAGTTTCTTACCACCAGCATTTATTATTTACTTGTATTCGCCGAAACTTAAGGGTTAGAGGCGAGAGTGATTCTGTATCTACGATTTTCAGATTGAATTTTGGAACGCTTCCTGTTATGTGATAATTGTCGGGTTTTCATTTTATCAGATGAGATCGTCTTATTTGTGTAATATGGGAAGAAGTCCCAACTATGGTAGAAATATCAATTTTTTTCTATATACTAATGACTAAATTTTCATGCACCGGAAATAACATACCGGAAGTCAATACATGGTTAAATCTGTGCAGAAAATCGGATGCGGACGTTTCGAAACCTGGTCGTTTCGTACCTACATCGGGACTTAAAAAACGACGGAAGATTTTGGTCTGGGTCCCCCTATTTGCCCCCTCTTTTAAGAAAATATGGATCCACCCTCGGTTTACTTTGAAAAAATATTATAGGTTCATATATCCGAGTTAATATTGTTTAAAAAAAAATATTGGACTTCGTCCCAAGTTAGGTAACACCTATTATCATATTATTTGAAATATACATCTGTCCATTTTACCGATGTAACGAATCATGTTATTGTTTATTTCAGAGCCGTCCATTTGTACAGAATGTAACTTCAGAACTTACAACTAAAAAGTCCGATGGCGTGACAGAAATTAACGGGAAGCTGTACGAAGGATATTGTATTGAACTGATACAAAAAATAAAAGCCAAATATGTTGAAGTACACAACACAGAGTTTAACTATAAATTTCACTTTGTAGAAGACGACCAATTTGGAATACTAAACAAAGAAACATTTAAATGGAATGGGATGATTGGGGAAATAATAGAAAATGTAAGCTTGCTTATGTTGGAATTAGGGTAACGGTTATTGTGTTTAATGCCACTTTCAACAATATTCAGCTATATCGTGGTGGTTGGTTTTATATCCGACAAAATAATCCAAAGGCAAAATCTACTTCGAAACTGTCCGCCATTTCAGTGACCTACACCACGTGATCAAAATCGTCACGGATTTTGTTACAGTCTGTTTCTAAATTAAAGGTCGATGTCAAATATTTATTGTGTATATGCAAGCATATCCTTTATGGGCTGTTGATTGGTTTTCATAAAATATTTATAATTTATATTTGACATCGACATCTTGAATCTAGAAACAGGCTGTAACAAAATCCGATGACGATTTTGATCAAGTGGTGTAGTTCACTATAATGGCGGAGAGTTTCGGAGCAGATTTTGCCTTTGGATTATTTTGTTGGATATGCGCTGTAAAAGGTAAGGAAATATCAATATTTTTGCAGATCTGAACTAGAAAATATGTCTATATTTGAAATCTTACCTGCACTTGGTCTGACACAATCCGTCCATGCCGAAATTCCACCGCTTCCAAAATGGAAGCGATCTCACCATTTTAAAGAAGAGGTTGTTCTGTCGTAGAAAGCAGCAGAAAAAAAGTAAAAATAAAAGTCAGATAAGTAAAAGATAAATATATATAATGATAGAAAGGGCTTTCTAAACGACAGAATAATTCGGTGTAGGAGAGCACATGCATGCCCGCGTCATTTCACTAATAGGTGAGGCTTTGGTCCCCAAAAACTTCTTTAAGTGCCCATATCAATCCAGAAAAGTCAGCGGTCATGTATTTGTATGTTACGGGGTATCGATTTTGATATTTGATTTTTGAATTGTTCCGATATAAGGCAGATAAGACTGTCAATCAGAGAAGACATTGGGTATGTGCATGGGAAATTGTTTCTCCGCTTTCGTGTAAAACACCTTTGAAAATGCGTACATGTTGATTCATTGGACGACTCATGTATACACAACATGCCCTTAACACCCAACACAAATTAGTTCCGAATGTTTGGAGAATATCGCGACGTGAAAAAGAAGTTGCAGCAGGTTATAAAGAACAGAGCGTGTTATGTGTGGTCATTGTTTGCTCGTCAACAGAAAAAAATCGTCTATTCAAACTTTTATTTTCATATAATATTTTCCATGAGACGATCTATACAAACATCCGTACATTGTTGGCACATTCGTTTACGCATATCTGTAACAGTCAAATAAATATCATAGTGCTATGTTGTATGAAAGCAACTATAATCTAACAGTCTTGTATTATTTCAGAAAACAGACATGGCACTGGCGTCCTTAACAATAACGAAAGACAGACAGAGAGTGGTTGATTTCACAAATCCATTTATGCAAATGGGCATAAGTATAATGATAAAGAAACCAGATAAACAAAAACCAGGGGTGTTTTCATTCATGGACCCGTTAAATGAGAGAGTATGGATCTGTGTCATGGTTGGGTTCCTGGCTGTCAGTGTTGTACTGTTCTTCGTTGGTCGATGGAGTCCGTATGAATGGAGAGAAATTTTAAATTCCAGAGATCAGTCGAATGCTTTTACTTTCTCTAATACGCTATGGTTTGCTTTGGGTGCTTTAATGCAGCAGGGATCTGATATATTCCCAAGGTTGGTCACGTGATTTCTAAGAAGGTCACACATGCGCAGGGAAAATAAGTTCCATATTGTCTGCAGTTTATTATGCATATTGTAGCAATGTTTGTCAATTGAAAGTATTTTTCTTTCTTTTTTCATTACTACATTTTTTAAAGTGTTTTAACAGATTGAATATGTTTCGCATCTGCACGATATGTACAGTCAAACCTGTATTAAGAGGTCACATTTGGGATAAAGAAAAACAGATAATTTACGACAGGTGACCTCTTAAAAGAGGTGCAAATCAGATGACATTTGCTATGTCACGACAAGAAAAAGGTGACCTTTTAATACAGGTAACTGCTTAATAGAGGTGACTGCATAGGCAAGTTTGACTGTACTGAAATGTAACTGTTTTAAGGATAGCATGTTTTGATTATTTGCATATTAGGTATTGTCGATTTTTTTATTTTATTACTTTCAGATGACAATTTTTGGTCATCTGTCACATGGTAGGTTAAACAAATTTTCAATTTTTTAATACATTTTTAATTGACACTTTTGCACATATAATTCATTAAGGCACAAACACACACACCATCACCATCACGTTTGCCCAGCCCCCTCGTCAAACCCACATTTTAAATAATTATCAAGACAACATGGATTAGTATACACTATATATATGCAGAAGGCAAGATTTCAATACTGAGAAATAACATCAATGTCTTTTTTTTGCACTGAGTTAACAGAGGAAAAGATCATAAACTGACCTCTTTTTCTTTTTATGGGGGGGGGGGGATAAGTCGAATTGTTTAATCTGCTCTGTCGTGTTCGTTGTCGACATTTCAAATGTTAAAACAAAAAGTTATGGATCGGACAACAGAAAATCTCCCACATAAAATCCGGATGCCGATACGCAGTGGATCGGTTATATATTTAAATCCGAGTTAAATAGTCTACATACAAGACGGTACATTTGTTTCGTTAATATCGGTTATACTTGTATTTATTAGGGGTCACTGCCCACTGACTTGCAGTTCCTGGGTTAGTAAAACGTGTCATTAGTTGGTTAAAAGATAAAAAAATAATATTAAATTTAAAATAATCAAATTTCTCCCTATCATAAAAAAAACCTGATGAATTCTAGTACAACCTTAAGATAATAATTTAAATCTTGCCTTTATGCCATATTTCACGAATACATGTATTTAAACCAACCTTGGGCAAATATCAAAGTCTGGATGCATATAATTCTTCGTGTATTTATCACATTAGGTAGGTATATCATTGTGGAAACACCGGAGTATTGAATTACTACATAATTTCTCCGCCAGGTCGTAAATAATATTTTTAATTTCGGTAAAACGGATATTTTATCCATATTAAATTTGTCTTGTGATGGTTTAAACCTTGCACTGATGTTTCTGATCACAAGATCATAGAACTCCACAGAACAATGCCGGATTTGAAACGCACATGGGTCATTTTATGTTGCAGAAAAGTTCAGACGAAGATCTTCTAGTCGGCTTCATGAAATCTTATTTTTAACATAAACAAGCAATCTGAATATGAGAGTTTCAGAGATCTCGGCATTTATATCCCTGCTATGCTCCAATGGTAAGTACCAAATATTTAAGTCTAAGGAAAGATACACCAAAATCATAAATATTATTGGAATCTACAGCAATAACAAAGAAACACCAGAGAAGCTCAAAGAAATGTTAATAAGCAAATGTATAAGAAACGTTATTGATGTGTATACTATGCCAATTATTTCAGATCCATCTCTGGCAGGATTGTTGGCAGTGCATGGTGGTTCTTTACACTCATTCTTATATCTTCTTATACTGCTAATCTCGCTGCATTTTTGACGATAGAGAGGCTGTTGACTCCAATAAGATCGGCAGATGACTTAGTAGCCCAATCAAAAATAGCATATGGCATATACAGGGGTGGAGCGACTGAACAATTTTTTAAGGTAAAACATATATCATAATTTGAAGGTATGCAAATAAAAATTCACTATAATTTTAAATAATGATGTACATCGGTGGTTGAATTAATTGCTGTTATGTTTGGACAAAACAACTAGACCAATAGTTGAGTGAACACTTGGGCTAATACAACATAGTGCACCCTAAGACCAAGTCAAAAGGTAAATATGTCAATTAAAGAGAAGAGTACCAAAGCAATCACAATAGACAAAACAATACCGCACAAATATTCGACACTTCTACCATTTTGAGTATGATTCCTTGTATTCGTACTCGAAAATATGTCAATAAGAAAGCTATAACCAACGAATACATTGCTCTGATTGGACGATTTTTGAGTACGAGTCCAACACCCGTTTCCATATTTATCAATAATTGTCCTCATTGGCAAAAAAATGTAGAGCCGAAATAAAAGAAAATATACTAGTTTAGTTTACCAGATTAGCGTATGTAAGAGGCTGGTTGTACTATTTATTCAACAAATTAGCACAAAATGGTAATATGTAGATCTGTCATAAAAGGGAAGTAACTCTTATAATATAATTGGTGCTTACTTTATCAAAATGTATTATTTATTTCATAAACAATCGGTAATGTTTCAAGATTACGCTTATACAGAACGGGGTTTAAATATTTGAAATGAAAATGAAAAGTGGCTCATGATTATTGTAAGGTCACCACTTCATTGTGAAGAGTGAGTTTGAATAAATTATTGCATAGGCAGCTATAAATACAACACGACCACGACGAACTTCATTTAGGAGGATCAATAACAAAACGTGAAAAATGTTGTACCGCTGAGGTGATCATCAGACAGAATGATCAAAGAATCAAAATAGACAATTTAAGAGTCAAAAGCATATACATTCTGTGTATATCTCAATCCATTTCAGCAAACAAAAGTCGCCACGTTTGAAAAAATGTGGAAATACATGGAAGCCAACGCTGATAGGGTGATTGTAAATACTGACGAAGAAGGGGTAGCAAAAGTAAGAAATTCCAAACATGACTATGCATATTTATTAGAATCTCCACGAAACAAATTCGAAAGCCAGAAGAAACCATGCAATACCATGAAAGTTGGAGAAAATTTAGACACTAAAGGATATGGAATAGCCATTAGTTTTTCACTTTCAGAGCTTAGGTAAGTTGTTCTCTGTGAGTAAAACGATTGAGAAAACCGAAGGGGCAATCAAGAATAAAGAATCTAAAGACATACGCATTAGTTGACACAAGATACAGAATGAAGACAAACAAACAAACCATTAAAATACAAAACACATAAAGTATTCCAAAATGTATTTAATGTTAGCATTTCAAAACCGAAACTATAGTCGAATCTTTCTGGACTACTATAATTGTTACTTCGAATTAGCAAGTAATTTGATTTATTAGAGGAAAAAGTAGCCAACAATTACTGTAAGACAAGTTTGAAGATACCAAATGGGGTAATCAAAAACTAAAGACTGAGCAAGACGAACCCCATTACAAACCGGGGTGAACTCGGGTGTTCCGAAAGGGTACGCTAATTATATTGTATCACGTACAATATAAAATGCAGCAGCTCCTCTTGTGTGATAATATGTTATTAAATTTAATTAGTTTCTGCAGATTTTGGTATGTCTAATAATATGTTCTCTAAACTATGTTTTATTAAGGAATATTTGAAATTGTTGAACAGGTTATATGATATAACGTGGTTTGGGTCATATTACGCTTAATAAACCGTGAAGCGGTTTATGAAAAGCATATACTGACCCAAACCAGGTTATGCAAGTATAACTTGTTCAACAATTTCAAATATTCCTTATAATTTAATTTTCACAACAAAATTTAATGATTCTTCGATTTTAATTACGATTATTTCATGTGACTGAATTTGTCGTTGGCGGATGAACACGTTGGTGACGTCACAATACCAACCCAGGTTATCGAGTATAACCAAAATTTTCTTCAAGTCGATTAGCCAATCAGATTTAAATATTAAAATCAAATTAAATTATTTATTAATAGACATCTAAATGTGTGGGGTAAATTATTTATATGAATTATTCAAACATAACACGTTATTTGTTAGTAATAATTATTAAGAGGTAAATGCTATATCTAGTCATAAATTATTCATATGAATTACTTCATATACAATTGTTGTGTTATTGTCTTAATTTACCCAATAAAGCATTGTACTTTTATTTCCATATGTTTTGGGTTTTTTTGGTGGGGGTTATGGTGTTTAATGCCACTTCCAACAATATATCAGTTACTTAGTATATCGTGGCGGTCTGTTTTATTGGTGGAGGAAACCGTAGTACCGTGATAAAACCACCGACATGCCACAAGTCACTGACAAACTTTATCACATACGATTTGATCGGAATTCAAACTCCATATGTTGGTTATCGGCTGTGTGTACTCTAGAGTCGTTCCTATAAATATACAAAGACATATCTCGAGGTTTCCACGCCATCCATTACTATACACTGAAACCTGATTAAAACCAAATACATGTACCAATTGGTCCAACTTTTTTGTTCGGAATAACAGTAATATACATTCCATACATGTAGATTAAAAGTGTTCAGATATTGGAAGAGTTTGAAGATACCAAAGGAGTGATCAGAATCCGTAAATCGAAGAACAGACAACCCAATGGCCAAAGGAAAAAGTACAAAAGGACAAACAACGATCTACATTTGTAGGTCGTATTACACATGTGTATTGCAAGATTCGTTTTAGACAGGTTTCGCTGTATAGTTCTATATAAAGATACTCCTTTTATTATTCAAACGTTTGATGAAATGTAATTTCTTTTAATTTCAGAAAGAACTTAACATTGATTATACTAAAATTAAACCAGGAAGGAGAATTGTACAAATTAGAACAGAGATGGTGGTATGACAAGGGAGAATGTGGCGCCGCTGAATCTAAAGTATTGCCAAATATTTACACTTTTAAAAATAGATTTATTATTACACTTTATTTCAATACACGATATAGTTTTAACAAAAAGAATGAAAATAAATAATTTTTGCTTTTAAATTCAACTTGAATCAAACAAACTGCACTTCATTTCCTACAACAAGGTATTCTTGTTTGTAAATTGTATATTTTTGTGGACCATTAATATACGTGGACTTAAATGTGAATTCACCATCGTGCTTGAAAAGGTTAGAAGATACAAAGACGAGGTGAAAAGTTAAATAGCCCTAAATCAACATAGATAGAGAAACACGTGGTCAAAATAAAGAGACAAAGACAAATGGAAATTAATATGTAGAAAGATAGCAACCTCAAGATGAGCAACAAAACACCAGGAATAATGTTATATACTCCGGAAGGGTAAGCAGTTCCTACTTCCGCATATAACATCATCCACTGTGTTATTCAAACAATGGTCAGTCCTGAAAATGTCGTAAAAGTGGTGAAAGGGCTGAAATTGTGATGATAGTGCAGACACTACGTAGCGATGAACCAATGAATGATGGCGGTGGTAAAAGAGTTTAATTTAACTAATAAACCCCTGTGTAGGCAGTTTGCTCAGCAGAGCAACACTTAATTCAAAGAGCCTAGAATATCGTATTGAGATATAAAACTCCGTATGCAGATGCTGCTGGAATGTTATTACAAATGAATGGGACATTTGCAATGGAAAGTAGAAGTCATCTTGTTTGTGATACAATTTGGATCACAATCGTCTTCTTCGTCAACTGCAGATAAAAATCAAAATATCAAGCGGACTTTAGTCTCTGTGGCATCCCTAATTTCAGGATAATTGAGATGTAAATGCTCTACAAAATTCACCATTATATGCTGCATTATTTAAAGATAATGCGTCACTTATTTAACTCATGCTGAAATTAAAGGATATATGTTATTTCTTTTCGCTGTAGTAGCCCCTGTATGAAGTCCACACCATAGGAATTTGAGAATAAGTTGGATAGAGATGTTTGCACAGATTAAATAGTAGGGAATCTTATGTCTTGAATAAACGAATTCCTATTCTAAAATATACCTTAATTTCTACCATTTCATGGAATGATTTGGGTAGTGTATCCAAATGTAAATGCAATGCTTTATTTTTAATTAACCGGATGATGAATCACACGCCGTCATTTACAAGATTTTCCTCACGATTTTTTTCGATAATAATCTACAAATGTAATATCATGCTTTTTTTCTTCTTCTCAAAATAGGATAGCAAAAAAAGTGCATTGACACTTAGCAATGTGTCAGGAATATTCCATATCCTTATTGGTGGTTTGGTTATCGCCATGTCTGTAGCCCTCTTTGAGTTCATTCTTCACAGTGTTAGGAAGAAACAAAAACGAGTGAGTATTTCATACTTTGTTGCTTCATTATCTGATGCAAAAATTAGCGATATTGAATGGAGTCTTGATTTCTCCACAATTTACAGTTTAATTGAAACAGTGGAGATTATTCTGTACAAAACAAAATAACCAAAAAATATGCAAAAACAGTCATTAAATGAACTACTTAAACTGTATTTGAAATCGAAATAGCAGACAGCAAAGACAACAGCTTGGGTGCGAATTGGGAACTCTTTGGAAAATGGAAATTACACCGGAAGAGTAGCTTGAGGATATCGAGGCAGAACTCAGATTCAAATAATGCTTCGAAACAGGAATTCGAAAGAAACAACAATTATTTAAAACAAAATGAGATTGGAATCAAATGTCTCCTTAGCAACCAGACTTAAGAATGACATATTACACATTGGTCATATGCTGCTGCTCCATATATGCTATCCTTCACGTACAAATATCAGTGTCACAATAATCATACAATGTGGAAATCGTGACAGACACATCAAACCTGATATTGACATAGGAACATTAATTTCAATACACACCATACAAATTCTTGTACTGACCCGTCTTCATAAAGATGATACTTTTATCTCACAGAAATACAGACCACCGGTAAAATCATCAGTTAAAATAGAGAAGAAAAATCCATTAGAAGTACTCAAAGCGGCTGGCTATTCTGAACTCGATCATTGTGGGGCAAGTATTATTGCTTTTTTATCCTTAAGGTTATGCAATTTTGAGGCCGAGTATGTTCTCGTATTGAAAAAAAAGCCAATGAGAACAATGTATTAACAATTACTTTTCTGATTGGACAATGTTAGAATACGTTTGCAAACTCGGATAAGCAGTTTCCTTGGATATATCGAAGTAAATATTCAATATTTAGCTTCATTTATACCGGGTTTCTCAAATTCACTGATATTTCAAAGTTACACCATAGATTCCTTACTTTGGACGCAACATATTTTAAAGAATGAGTTTAACATTAACATTAAGACATTTAAATTTGTCTTTGGAAATCTAACCAATATGTTTTACCTGAATAACAGTTTGGTCATTTTTAGATTGACGTTACATATTCATAACAGAAATAGGTTCTTCGAAGAAAGGTCATATTTAGTATATGAAATAATTTATTAAATTGTTGTAGTGCCTTATTTGGAAACATAATAATAATAAATAAAAGTTTAATTCTAACATGACCTCACTCTTTCCCTTTGTTAAAAAAAAACCAGAATTATTTCTTTGTATTATCCCATTAGCACATGCGCCGATGAATGTGACTGACGTTTCCATTGGCAGCATAAATTGTGACCCGAATAATGCTGATAGAGGGCGCAGTATTATTCGAGTTACATAAATTGTGTGCGACATTTTCCGCAAGCGAATGTATAAATTACCGTCTTCCAATCAAAGTATACTACCGTATTTATACTCTTAGACATATCAGAATCGAAATAAATCATGGAGGCCTGAATGTGCTTTGTGTTTTAGCATGGATTGGCGGATATTAGTAAATTTTATCCCTCGCTTCTGGCTCGGGATAAAATACTAATATCCGCCAATCCATGTTAAAACTCCCAACACATTCTGGCTTCCATGATTTATTTCTTAAATATACCACTGGGGTAATCAAGAAAATTAGATTAAAGAAGGACATACAACACAATCGTCCAAAGAAAAACGACAAAGGCCGATCTACAAAACACTGCACATAAAACTAAAGATTGAACAACACGAATTCCACTAGAAACCGGGATGAACTCAGGTGCTCCGGAAGGATGAGTAGTTCCTGCTCCACTATTGATGTTAATTTAGGATAAATTCAGGTACAAAGCACATTGCTCAAATCAGAGATTACATTACATGTTAAAGTGTGAATCTACCTATGTTAAAGTGTGAATCTACCTATGTTAAAGTGTTAATCTACCTATGTTAAAGTGTGAATCTACCTCACTAAAGCACAACACGACATATAGTGTGTTACATATAATTCTTGATACTGTAAAGTTCAACGAGCAATTTAAACGTTGATCAAATAGAATGTGACGATCAATTGAAATAGGTGATTCGGTGGACGATTAGTTACGACCATTGGCCTAGCGACAGCTAATTTAGGTTATCTTCAATGATGTTTTCTGTTGGAATCCCACTCATGACGATGTGTACTCGATACAACATAATGTGATAAAGTCTGTCAGTGATTTGCATCAGACCGGTGGTACTCCTGGTGCGGTGGTTTCTGCCACAAATAAAACTGAGCCCCACGATATGACTGAATAATTGCTGAAAGTGGTGTTAAACACCATAACCCTAACTCTAATATGTTATATGTATGTTTCAGTATGGCAGTCCACCTGATTATGAACATCTTACGACATTCGGTGATGGACAAGCAGCACAGAAACAGGATGATGTGTTTTGATATCAAATATATATTTTTTTTATGATCTTTAAAAGTACTGTGACAAATATCATTTTGTAGCATTGAATACATTATTGTAGATAATATCTTCGGTTTATAGACAGCACAAAACACAAAGTAAATAACCTATTTCAATACATAGTGGCACTTTGTAAACTCAGAAAAATCGTTTAATTGGGTAACTTAAAACAAACAGTGCCAAATTATAGATTAAACTCTGCCTAGGGTCTACGAAGCGGAAGAATTACATGAAAAGAAGAACTTTGTCTGGTGCACTTCATTTTAAATTGATATGAAGCAATAAATAAAACAAAATAGTGCCATAACCCGGCCCTGAAAGTAAGCAGTATGTCCTTTTGTAGATCCACTTACTTTAATTCATCTTGTATAATTCGAATATTCGGTTATTTCGAAGTAAGGTTATTGGCGCTTTCTACTTTGACACAACCTGTATATGAATTATAAGAGGAAGGATTCGTACATTGTAATTAATGCCTTCGTGAATTTATCTCGTAAGAATTGTATAAATTTTACAATCCAAGGTATGCAATGTAATTATGTATTTTTCTAATAATTGAAAGGTAATGACATAGAAATGACGTTTCCTGCACAACGAAGTCGTCGTTCGTTCATAGATTCCCTTGTATACTATAGAATCACATTTTTCTTAAAAATACTGGAGAAGTCTAACTTCACAATAGATATTTCGACCAATGATTAACTTAAGGAACTTCATTCATACGCTCGCTGATTATTATATTTTCTCTCGCGAACCATAAAGGTGTAAATTGGATGATATAAGAATTTGTTGTATAATGTATCTATAAATTACTTAACATTGCTCTCAGTTAAGGTAATGTACATAGATGATACCACGAGGTCTTTACACACGTGCGTAGGTCGGCACTAAGCTCATTAACTGTAGCACCACAACTGTGATTTAGATGCTGACATTTTATTCTTTAAGGATATAATTCGTTTAAAACATTGATGATTTCTTTGTCTCTGGTGAGCAGATTGTAGCCAACCAATTAGTCATTCTACACTCAGAATTAACACCTTGATATTCTATTGGGGATATAAATATTCAATCACTTAATAGGGAAGCTATTGATGAAATCCACTGTTTGTGAACAATTTGATTTGAATCTCCCATCTTTTTATTGTCTAGATAATTTGGTAAAATAATATATTTTGTATTTACGTTCACAGTGGTATTTCTTTCTTTTATGTTCAATTACAAAAATGCTTCTGTAAACAAAGGAATTAAAAATCGATTTTATAATAAAACAGTTGTTTTTTGTTCTAATGCCTTATCGCGTGTCATTGTATTATTGGGTAGATAATCGGATTAAACGTAAATACCAAGTTCTTTGGGAAACCCTTCCTGTTTTAGCGATATTTGATTTTTGTCTTGATATTTAATGTTCTACATTACAAGCTGGTACAATTAAAGTCGTGCTCAGAACCATACAAGGAATCTATACAATTGTCAATCCTGTGTAGCATTTAAAGTTTATCGGGATGAATCATGATATATTTAAATAAAACATATACCATTTTGTAAACGTTTGATTTTGCAGAAAACAAGAGAAGCAATTAAAACGAAAATCTTTGCATTTAAAAAAAATCCTAATCTGCTTTGTGATTTCAGAGAAGATAACTAAATGTTAGAAAATTACAGATTTCATTGTATGACAAAAAAACGTGTTCATCAGAATTCACACGCCTTATCTGGTTTAGGTAATAAAAAGAACTCCATAGTGTAACAAAATGAATTGTTATCCCAAGAATATCATATTGGCGTTCCTTTATTAAAAAAATATTTAATATCTTTTCCCCCCAAAAATAGATTTTTTAACAATAAATTCATAGAGTATTAAAAATATGTGAAAGCTTCTAGGCCCTCTTTTACGATACTGATATAAATGTTTACAAACAAAATGAATTAATTTCAAGATAGGAAAAAAAATCACTGCAACGGTGGCCTTATTCGTGATGACCGCAGATGCTCAGAAACTGAATGCACACCACCCGTATTGATTATCATTTATATTTGTTAAATTGTCCTATGTATTCTACATTTTATTCTATTACATGGTATAATTATAACAAAAATAATGCCTCTTCTTTTTTTTAAATACAAACATTTTCAGTGATAAGCTATGTTTTTGTTGAAAAACAAGTAAATGCACGTGAAAGTCGGCGCCCATCAGAACAATCGGTATGATTTCAGCTTCCAGCGAACTATTAATTAGTTGTTTTTGACAGCTTGGTACACCAGGCTTGATCAAAGAATTGGTAACTTTTAGGACGTTTTTGGGAAAGTAAACCCACTTTACATAATTATCAACACNCCCTCCCCCCTCCCCCATATAACTGGGGGTGAACTCTTTACTTACACAATAACATTATCATGCGCGATTTGCTACTTTTCACATGAGGACGTCCATTACACAATGGGTATTTTGGTATTCATCTATCATTCCAGTTGACATATGTAAAACAGGGAAAAACAGTTTCTCCTCTGCGAAGGGCGCTGCTTGTGCGCTAAGCATCAAATACATAGCTCTCTCTTAAGATCAGATGGAAGTGAGTGTCTGGTTTGTTGAGAATGCCAAGTTCCTTGAATGTAAAATACATCTAGCTGGGGTTCATAATGAAGGGAGTTCGTGGGTGGTCCGTTGTAAGGCATTATTATTACAATTTCCAGCATCGCCTCTGTTCCTTGCAGCAATCAAGACATTGCTCATTAGCCAATCATATCGTAATATTTTACCTGCTATTATTTGTCAAATTATTAATATAATATAAATGGTGTAATTGTTGAGCGTCCTCGCCTCGAATGTGACATATTGTGGGTTCGATCCTCTGTCGGGTCCAACCAGAAACTATTAAATTGGTATTTGCTGTTTCTCCGCTAAAGTTTTTAACATTAAGGAATAGGAGTAAAGAATGGGTTGTATGTTGGAGTCACGATAATATGTCCCGAGTGGAGTAACATGTCTACTTGTGGAAAAGATGTAGGAATGTACACGTGCAATACCGGCGAATTTTATATTCATCTACAATTTGTTGCTATCGTTAAATGTATTTTCTTTTATTATTTCGCAACATGATTTATTATTTTCATTATACGGACAACGGTCCAAATAAAAAATAGGAATAAACGTTTATGACTAGATTCCCTAGAGATATATTCGTTTAGGTTTTTCATTTTTCATCAAATAAAATATATTTTTTAATTACAGTCAATTATCTCTTACTTGGCCACTCATGGCGAGGTGTACTCGATACACCATGTGATGAAGCTTACCATTGACTTGTGGTAGGTCGGTGATTTTCTCCGGATTCCTCCACAAATAAAACTGACCGCCACGATATAACAGAAATGTTCTTAAAGGTGACGTTAAACACCATAACCCTAACCCCATCTCTTTGTGGAATTTGAAATTAATTAGAATACTTGTGAGTTGGCAGATAATATATATGGATCTATGACCGTTGAAGTAGACTGTCAATTTACGGCAGTTTGTAGTTAACTTTGGTCAACTTTATTGTCTGTTCCCAGCAGATCTGGTCTGATTTGTAAGTTGAATTTTGACATAGGACTGGTCTGTCTGTTTTAACTTTATATTGCTCTTTTGCTTCAGCATATGTGTTGATATGACATAAACCACGTGTCTTGACTTTTTCATAATATTTTTTTGCCTTTGTACTATTTTTCGATTTAATTTTGGAACTGTGCTACCAGTGTTCTTTTTTTGGGGGGGGGTCATTTTATAAACAGTGATATTTAAATGAGTATATTTGTATTTATATTGAAATATTTATATTGATAAGTACCAAGAGATGAAAAATGCTTCGTGATATTATGTGAGATTTAATAAAAAGGAAAATGTTACAACGAATATCATTGCAAAATAAATATATTTGAATGGGATTCTTTGGCAGACCACTCTGAGATTTGTGACGCTACGTGAAAAGAAATCTGTAAAATATAATTTCAAAAATGTGTAAGACTTATTGAACATATACATGTATGACATGCATTGCTAACAAATATTGTACAGTACAGAAACATTCATGTGAAATCATAATCGTGTCATTGAATTGTTGACTATCACTATTTAAACTCTTGTCATTCACTTATTATCGTTTTAAATTCTTGCAATATCAAACATAATATTGCACATATTAGACCATTTAAAGGTTCAGTTTAAAATCTTTGATAGCTTCCTTATCTCCAACTTTTTCGTTCAAATGTTTTTGCTCCTGCTGTGTTTGTCTGAATGTAAAAGTTTAGTTTCCAATCAATTTCCTGTTCATTATTTCTGTTATCTGATATGTAAAAACTTAGCTGCATAAATAGACACTAAATGTATTTATATACAAAGTTATTACAAACATTTCTGGTAGTGATCTTTTCGGATGCGGGATATCATGGGTTCAATTCCTCGGTCGTTTTCAATTCGGTATGCTATTTCCTTGTGGAGCGACATATTATTCGGCCAGTAGCTCTTGTTTCTACACTGCCATGGTTTATTGGCAATATTTATTTGTCGAAATTTGCTGTTCCCAGACTATGTATTTATAATTAAAACAAAGGTTCTCTGACATCTCTTGCTTCTACACTGCCATGGTTTATTAGAAATATTTATTTCTCGAAATTTGGTGTTGCCACACTATGTAATTATTACTAAAACAAAGGTTCTCCTCCCTTAGACATATGTGATCTTAGCCGACTCCCTTAGACATAGGTGATCTTAGCCGACTCCCTTAGACATAGG
>MJUT01016142.1:971943-985210 GCA_002080005.1 Gigantidas platifrons | reverse complement strand
CTTAGCCGACTCCCTTAGACATAGGTGATCTTAGCCGACTCCCTTAGACATAGGTGATCTTAGCCGACTCCCTTAGACATAGGTGATCTTAGCCGATGTTGGTTATCCTTTTTAGGTGTTTTTGGTTTTCTTGTTCCCAACCACTTTTAAATTATTTGGCTTTGAGCTTATTCCAGATACGCACCGGGCGCACTGAGTACGTTCTAATCTATGTCTAACTACGGAATGTTGTTCTATCTATGATTGGTGAAGTGTAAAGTAAAAGTCTGACCATCAACTCATCGAAATGTATCTTGCTGTGACAGTGGTATAGAGGAAAGTTGTTCATGTGACGTTAAACAACAATCATTCACTTACTTTCTGTATTTATTATTAAATTGGAGATTTATCTAAGATAGCTTTAATCATACTTCGTATTGAGATTGTGCTTTGTGCTTATACTGTGTGTACATTTTTATACATCACACGAAATCTGTGATATTCTACTTCAAACTTGAATCAGGTTATACTACTTTACAATGAGGCTGATTGTCACAATAAAGTGAACACGCGGTGGGTATATTTATTAAACTACGAATTGGCATAAAATAAGTTCTTTTTTTATCATCCATCAAATAGAAGGTTTTGTCATGGCCTCGTTGTCATAATTTTGAGTACTGAATGATGGTTGCAAGTAATCTTCGGTGTTTCATAAGTCTTTGACTTATAAAACTTTTCTGGTACCTAACTCGCGATGAGCGAAACATCAACAGTATAATAGCGGACGTGATAGAGGACATCCGTGAAAACGATAGGGAAAAATAAAATTTATTTCCACTCGATGCTGAACAAGCCATAAACGTTTACCATCAACAAAGGCCCAATATTTACCCATTTCATAGGCTCGTACCAATAGATCATATTTTTAATAATATAAACATATATTATATTTAAATATAGATGTCTTTACTATGTCAACAACATCAATTGTCGTTAAATTTATTTCAGGAACTTGACACATAAATAACAATATTTTTTCAAACAACGTTCATATATCATATTTAAATAAATATATTTAATCTGTAAACAATATACAATTACGGCCCTCTGTGTAGGGAAACATCCAGATTTGTCAACCTGAGGGGGTAGTTGTTTTCCCGAGGGCTTGCCCGAGGGTTGACAAATCTGGATGTTTCCCTACACAGAGGGGCGTAATTGTTTTATTATATTTTTGCCAATGTTTTATAGGTTATCTCCCTTGTGGGGGGAAATTGGGTTGTTCGGCGGGGAACAATAGGTGTTGTTCGGTGGGGAACAATAGGGTTGTTTCCCGGCGGCGCAAATTTTGGCAAAACATCTCAATTATTTTATTATCACATGACTAATTTAATCCAATCAAAATCTATCATATAGATTAAAATATAATAATATACAATTATGGCCTTCTTAGGAGGTGGACATCCAGAATTGTCAACTTGTGAGGGTTGTTTTCCCCGAGGGCTTTAGCCCGAGGGAAAACCACCCTTACAAGTTGACAATTCTGGATGTCCATCGACTAAGATGGCCATAATCGTTTTATTAACCGAACAACGGTTTTTAAAACTTACAATTTTTTTTTATTTTGTCAACAACACGGCAAGCTCCTCAGGGGAATAGTTATCAAAGTTGAGGCTATCGGAATTTGTTTCCAGTAAATACTGCTGCAAACATTTGACTGCGGATTTCGTAGAACGTAGTTTTGTGTTCTCGGCATCCTTTTCAGAGAGGATTTTTGCTATTTCTTCCTCTGAGCTAGCGGCAAACCGACCTGCAGTTGCCATATTTTATACACAAACAGACGATTTCCGGTTTGCGGTTATCCCCACCTAGCGGGGGAAATTTGGGGTTGTCGAGAGTGACAATACTATTATTTACCTCGCACGGTGAATTTTTGGGGTTGTCAAAGGAAACGTCGCAATTGTCAAAGTCATGTGACAGCTGATCGGACCAATCATAGATACATATATATAGAGAGGTTTAATAATATCCATTGTCTTTACATTTATATGAGAAACGTGACAAAACATTTCCATAAAACATTTCAATTTTCAAATTTATTAAACAGAATTCAAGAACATGACAGACATACTACTGAAATAGGAAATGCATGAAAAAATAACTGATATTTATGATATGCAAAAATATCTCGATTTTCAGAAACGTGACAATATATCTCCATAAAATATTCCAATTTTCAATTTTATTTAAAAGAATTATTGCAAGAACATACTACTGAATCGGAAATGCATGAAAAACATAACAGATATTTATGATATGCAAAAATATCTCGATTATCATCTTATTCCTGTTCATTCAGCACAACAATCCTTAATGATGTACTGTAAATCATCTACAAAAGTCTAATAACAAATTCCAGATCAGACCTCTACATAATAATTCACGCTAATGGAGTAAAATGAAAAAAAAATCAGACTATGATTGAAAACCAAGCCATACAAAACTACTGTTAGGATTGACGGTTATCAGAAAGAGAAAACTCATTATTGTGTGCAACTTAAGCACGTAGGCTTACCGTCTTCCAAGCAGTTATCGATTTTCCCATTTGCTTCCACTCGGTTTCTGCCGTTTAAATCTTTTGTGATAGTTTAATGATGGCGTTTGTAGTAGCAGGGATGAGAAAGGGTAATAGAGTTAGCCCGAGGCAATTTCAGCCATGTTGTTAGGATAATAAGCAGGTGTTTATACTATAATAACCAAGCACTAAATTGATTTACATTGGAATTAACTTGCTGGTATTATTACGGCGTGAGAGTTCTGGTATGAAGGCTTGATAATTTCCAGGAAATTGCTTTAGATTTTTTTTTGGGGATTCTCATACACGATATCAAATATGGATGTTAAAAATGAGGTTAATTCTTATGAATAATTGGCGCTCTTGAACGAATACAACACGCACATTTATACTAATTTTAACACTTTAAATAGGAGTCTAGATGTTACAGACTAGTCAATCATTATACATTTATTTTATATGGGCAATAAAGTAGAAATAAGAGTTATCCATCCTTTACAATACACCACAATGCGATATCGCAATAAATGATATGTTCAGTTAGGTTTTTGTAAGAAAAAGAAAACTATTATATACTATACAGTTACATTATGCAGAGACGAAATCCTTTTTAAAATGTCAATCATTATGGACCTACTATACGTCTGGCGCCTGTAACATGTTCTGACCGTCTTTATATGATGTAGTCTAACTGTTTAAGGCTACTGGAATGCAAGTTCTGTTCAATATAATATATTCTGGTCGTTATTTTGTTTTCAAACTGATGATATGTGTACTCTCTGTGGTCTTTTTCGAATTCGACCAACTTAAGCTACAGGTCATTCATCGAAAATTGTTCTCCTTGCACAATCGTATTTATTGATATGTCCATTAAAGCAAAAAGCAGTATATCCGACATGTAGATTGTTTAATGATTAGGTAAAAATATTTAAATGAATTTATATCACAAAAAAAACCCAAAGAAGTATAGAGTTTGTATGCAGATGTAATAAGGACCATTTCGACCTGGTATCAATGTTACAAAGTAACCTGGCCGGCCTGTTTGAACTTCAAACTATGACCGAGGACGAATCTACTATTTATATGTAACACCAAGTTCTCGTACAAATAAAAACGATCGGCTATTCATAGTATTCATAGAATATAAAAGGTATAATAATTGTCAATTGACTAATTAAATGGATCAGTGAATTCAGATGTAAACTATTTTACCTGTCCACCCTAAATTAAAAATGAAGGTTCCAATTGAACTACGACGATAGCCACGCCCGGCCAAGTTAGCCTGAATCAACAATAGCAAGCACTAAATATAAACAAAACTAATCACGTGATGGAACATAATTCCGCCAACTATGATGTTTCGTACGTAATTTAAATAATTTCCTTTTATTAATTGTGCTTCCCATACATGATCATATGGGCTGTGTTTTTTGCTTTACATGTTGTTGGGTTTTTGCTTTGTTTGTTTGTTTGTTTGCTTGTTTGGGGGGGGGGGGTATTCAGAAACCTATATTATCGAATAAGGACAGACAATAAAAAAAAGAAAAGGTCGATAAGACATACAGTGTTCCACAAAAGATTGGGCACAACCTCATTGAAACCCGGGGGTAAACTTATGTGATATGGAAGGGTAAGCAGTTTCTGATCAACTTGTTATGTTACTATTAAATGACCTTATATGGAAATCGTGTTGTGCACCATTAAATACAATATGAACCATCATTTTGTTTTATATATGCAATAATTAAACACTCTGTAAGAAAGGTCTAAAGATAACAAAGGGGTAATCAGAAGCCGTAAATTGCTGAAGGACAGACAATACATTGGCAAAATGAAAGAGGACAAAAGGACAACAATGATCTACAAAACACTACACCGACAATTGATCGAGCAACACGAACCCCACTAAAAATCGTGGATAATACCATCTGCTCCGGATAGGTAGGAAATGCCTACTCCACTAGTGACACCCGGTGCTAAGTCATGATTAAGAATGCACTTGATTGTGATTACGACAATAGGAACATATCCGTTGTCATTTGTGATATTTGCAAATAAGAGAATATAAAAATATATATAAACATCTTTCATTTTTTATTACAACTGGCAAATTACAAACAAATGCGAGGACCGTCATCTTTATGACCATTATAACAACTAACTAAGAAATACAAACAAATAACAACAAAAGAAATCTCATTGAGAGTTTTGTTATTTTTTTAATACTGATACATTGTATTTGTTTTGAGCTATTATCAAATAATATAAGGAGTTATTCTCCTATTTGTGGAAATTCATACCATCACATCCTGTTTGGTTCAATGGTGCAGTTTTCTTCTGTTAAAAATGGTGTTATAATGACAAGCGGGACATTTTAACCATAATAGACGCGGGAGGTTTGGCGCCGTAAAATCTGATTCATCCCACCATTTCTTTGGAAATGCCTGTACCAAGTCAGGACCATTATGGTTTTCCCAGTTTGCCGGTTGTTGACTGATTTTGTATGTTTGTTGATTGATGAGTTTTGCCTTTCCCTTCCTCGGTGTTCGGTAATTTTGTTATTACCCTTAGTGCATGTACTATCCGAACATTTTCTTTTGTGGGAATGTATAAAGATTTACAATCTAAAAGTATATAGTATCCACATATGTTGCCGGTAAATGTTATGTTCGTTGTGTGGACTCTATACTACTTGCTACTAAGCCATCGCAGAGTGATTCGACACGAAAAACCTTACACTGTACACGTTATAGTGTATTACTTCCTACAGTCTGATATTTCGCATTTTCTTTCGTCCTGGGTACTCTACGATTGTCTTAGCTGACAATTAATTCCAATTAAGGTATAGCCAGTGCTTTGATTTAAATCACGCTAAGCACGTAACACTAATGAGATAGCTCAGAACATGACAATGAAGAATAATGTGATGTTAGCATGTCTACTGTAGGCTGTCATTACAGTCACCTTAAACTAGAAACATGCTAGCAATGTCTAAACACCATAAAAATATGCTATTGGAACATTTTTCCATTACAATGTTTGATGGCTCAAGTCATATTATCATATTAGTATTACAATGGATTATGTAGAAAAAAACCTCGTTATTTCGATCTCTAATAGGTGGCTTCTTCCTTGCATAATTCGGAGTGAAACATGATACTTTTGTGGTAAGTTTAACCTTTCGACACCGCAGATCTTCTTTGAAAAAGAAGAGTAATTGCGGTATAGTTTAGTTGCTGGATAATTGTTTCTTACAGACCGTGTTAACTAAAAGACAGCTTCACAAAACTGCCCCGTTGATAATTCATGCAGGGCGAGCATGCTGTCGTTACGACATTGTCATGTTGTTACTTCAATTGGAAAACCAATCCAGTAAATGTTTATCTTCATAATAGTTACTAAATTTATTAATCATAAAAAATGAGTCTATGATAATGTTTATGTAAAACATGGCTTCAGAATCTATTTGAGACAAATGAAATAGCATAGTTAATCAAAGCTGTAGATAAAACGAGAACATTTATTATCTTTTTTCTATCTTTAATAATATAAGTATCTCATTCATTCTAGAATCGAGCTATGATTTAGTACCATTTTTCCTCATGTAAAGTTGGCTCTGTGATAGGTTATTATATGTAGTATATATATGTTAGGAGAAACCAAGCTAAAGAACACAAGAAACCATAAAATTACTTACTAAATTGCCTACAGTTGAGTTCTCTCTTATGTATCAATAATAGACGAAATTTATTGTTAATTAAAGGATATTTAAAGCCAATGTTTACAAATCACTGGACAAATCACAGTTAATGTTAATACCATTTTGATTTGTTCTTGTTTTTATTTTTGCACGACAGACAAACAGTTTAAAAATTTGCATAATATCACAAGTTGGCAATCACCTGCATTACATTTATATGTTTCGAATTTTGATTGATAACAATATTTTTCAGTTTTCAAAATGAATCAGATATCTAGCCTCCAATTCAATTACAGTCTAACCTTCAATTCTATCAAAGACTCACCTCCACTTCAAGCAGTCTAACCTTCAATTCAACCAAAGTATAATCTCCGATTAAAGCACAGTTTAACCTCCATTCCAGACACAGTCTACCAAAGCCAAGCATAGTCTATCCTCCAATTCAATTTACACTAACCAATCCAAGCGCAATATAACCTCCAATTCAAGTGAATTGTTGATGTCAAAGAGACTGATGATAATAAGTCGAAGTATCCGAGTATTCGGTAAGTTTGAACCCCGTTCATGGTGAAGTGTACCCAATACAACATTATGTGGTAGAGTTTGTCAGTGACTTGTGGCAGGTCGGTAGTTTACTCCGGGTACTCCGGTTTCTTCCACCAGTAAAACTGACTGCCATAGCTGAATTATTGTTGAAAGTCCATTAAGCATCATTTTTAAATACACCATAAACCAAACCAAACCAAATCAAACCTATTCGTAACATATAAATTATTAGAAAAAAAACATGCTATGACAAATGGATCAACTCTTTATTTCGAGTTCCCCAAGAAAGTGACCTATCAAAGCTGGAGAAAACGAGCTTCAACTGTGGTCTTGCTTTCATTTATTCCGCGTTTGATATCACTTTTTAAAGTATTATAATACTAGGTAAAATAATAAATATAACCTTGGGAATTAGGCCTCTCATCTCTGCCTCTTAAGAGCTCACATGATAATAAAGCATTACTGATTCTAATTTCGTCCTTTTTGCCTTACACTTCACGTTAGAGACACATGTTTATTATACATTAGCAGAGAACTAATACGGCTTATCTATCAGCATGCAGGGTATTTGTTCTTGTTCCTTTTGGCGTTCTTTGTTAGATTAATTGGTGATTTGAGATTCATCATTGGCATTACTAGATATAATCTACTATGAATATAACATCATGATAGTTATTTTAATCATATACCAAAGTAGACAGGATTAACTGAGTGTGTATTTTTTTGTTTTCATTTCATTACTACGTATTAACCAAGTGTTCGACTTATGCCAGCTATATCCTAGATTTAAAACTATAACAAAGGGACCACAATAATTTCGTCTTGTTCTATCAAAACATATTTCAGAGTTTGAGAAAAGCTTTACGATACTAAAGGTGTCAATCCGAAGCTGTAAATCGTGAGATATACGCTACAATGGTCAAAAGAAAAAAAAAAGAGAGAAAAATACAAACACCTGTAAATACCCGGATGAACACAGATGTTCATGATAATGAGGTTCCATGGTATGTACTCGAGAATAGCTGCACATAACATTACATCTCATCCCCGTAAAAGCTTCATGTGTCTCTCGGGAAATCCGAACAATGCAGATTTATATGGTATTACGTAACGTATGTAACAATGTAACAATTATGTAACAATGCATAATCCTCCATTTTCCTGTTAATAATGTGATTTTCTGCAACAAAAAAGATATGAACCGGCAAAGAATATCTTTACATGAGTAATTATTATACTTAACCTCATTTGTTGTACTTTTTGTAGTAATTATGTGTAATTTGTCTGTTTCATTTCCCTTGGTTATTCGCAAATTCAAACATCATTAATTAGTGTCATAGATAGTTTGACAAAACTGATGCCCTTCAAGACAATTTACAACAATCAAGTATCAAATTGGTTAAATTTCCCTGTCTTTTCCCACATCTGTATGTATGGTTCTTATTCTTAATTAGATCTGTAAACTTCTGAAATCTTTTTTCCATTCTACTTGAATCCGATATGTTTGCTTGAATTAATCGTAGATCGCCCGTTTCTACAGACAATTTCACATGATTTACGAGATAATCTTTTCTCCCGACTTATAAACTACAAGAAAGATCGTTGTTGATTTAATAAGCAAAGGAATGGAACAGCGAATCCATCATTTTTTAGCTAACAACATCCGCACAATTATCTCTCCTCAGAACCGGTGACAAGCTGTTGACAATGGTAATATCTTAAGATACAGTCACGTCTATAGCAAATGTTCAATAAAGAGGAAATGTCGGTCTTGTTTTCTTGGAAAGCTATGACAGAATTGCGTAACGAATAACGGTCTAAAACATGATATTCAATTAGAATTTTTTAACGATCTAAAAACATCAATTTTGACTTTTATTTACGATATTAAAATAATCATTAGATTCTGGAATGACAGTGAAGTGATATCAGATTAAACTATCTTAATTTGATTTTTGAATACGATAAACAAGTGCGCGTAACGTCTATATGCGTTTTTACATGGAACAGTCATTTTATAATACTGAAGGCTGAACAATCAAAAAATGATTGATTGTGATCAATAAACAAGATCATTAGAAGAACTCTGTCGAGTACAATAGATTTCTATAAAAGACAGATAGTGGTTTAGATGAATAGATGAAAAAATTCAATTGAGTGCTATTTTATTTTGTTTTGCTTCTGATATGGACAAAAAATCAAAATATTATCGTTTACAATTATATTTGCTAAATAAAGCATATCTTAATTGAGAATATGCCTGCGTGTGTTAAATATCGTTTTATTTATAACGTCGTTTATAGTATATTAACTGTGATTTGAGTGGTTGTGTTATTAATTATGAACTATTAGATATACAGAAATAGAAATAAATTTGCCAGATCTCAGGACGTAATATGGACATCAACAAAATAATGACGTTAATTATAACACTATTAAGTGTAGTGGTAATTGTCATTATGGAAGTAAATGGCGAGACGGCTCTTCGATGGAAAATTCCAGTCGGTAAGTATAATATAGTATACTTAAAAATAGACAAATCTTAATCACTAGAAAACGTATTTTAGACAGGTGCAATGGGTCTTGCTACCATGCAAATATGTACAAACTCCCTGCTTTTTTTCTTGTTGTGATTTACCTCCCTTTGTTATAGACCTGTCACAATGTACAAGGAAGAAATTCAATTGAAATAAATACATCTAACCTCAGGGTATCATCCGCGAATTAGTCAGTGTTTCGGCACAGACTTAGTTTCTTGGATATGTGTTATTGAAATTTACAGTTGCTATATAATGTAATTATTTTTAAACCTAATGTTATCCTCGCTCAGGCATAGGTGACTTTAGCCGATTTTGGCTATTCTGTTTAGGCTATTTGATTTTATTGCTCCCACAATTTTGAATTATTTGGCTTTCCAATAATTTGGCTTTGCGCATACCTGATGAAGGTTATTCCAGAAACGGGTCGTGCTCACTAAATTTGATAATGATGGCCGAGGATGGCTGTAATGGCACTCGATGTTGCCTCGGGCCATTACAGCCGTCCGAGGCCATTATTAATACCAACAGCATGTAACAGGGCCAATATGAAAAAGGCCATATATTGATACTTTTATTAACCAACTCTAACAGAGAATACAGTGTAGGTATGTCATGATGTTTTTTTTTTCCAATTTAAAAAAATTTCCAATAGGAAAAATATTGATTATTCCAAGTTTGAACTGTGAGTTGGACAGAATTAACTTTAATTATAAATCCCTTTAATATTTCACCGAAATTTGCTCTCGGTATGTCTTATTTCATTCTGAACTTAAAAACCGGACGTTGACATTGTGAAATCTCTTGTGATGAGTGATGTAGCGTTGCAATGCGCAAGTGTGAAGTGTGGAGTTATCGAGTATTATATTGTTTGAAGTAGTTGCGGATTAACGAATGTCATTTGAAAATAATGACAATGTCCATGTTTTGGTGCACTTTATATATGCAGTCTGACAAAAATATTCACCAAGAGTAATTTACAGAAACATTCCATGTCATTTTTTGAGTGTCATTGAAAATGATCGAATTGAGATGGAAAAATAATTATCTAATTGAGATGGAAAAATATTTATCTCAGCGAGACAGGTAATTGAATGGAATATGTGAAAATTGTGAAATCAGATGAAATTTTGTTCAAACATACCAAGATAAAATCTTGCTAACAGTCTGTCTAACTCTGGAAATGGTATGTCTTCAATCATTCTCATCTCCCTATTAGATAAGGCCCACTCATAGAACATTTTCAAGTCCGATTTTGTTTTGGTACAGGCGTTTTTATTCCTATTGTCCTTAATAAAATGGTCTGTGTCCTCCAATGTTACGACTTTATGTCTATCCTGTCGCACACCTTCATCATTCCATGTATCTACATTATCCGGATCAACAGAGTTTTGTGTTTGGGCTACCGGTATGCCTGTGACATTAACAGGATCAATTTGATCAAGCGTGGGCACCACCTCAAGTACTGCTCCATTTCCGTCCAGAGCACTGGCTAATGCCAATAGTTCCTCCAGATTACTCAATTGTTCGTATCTGTCAATGTCATCGACGAGAATGTCCATCATTTCCTCTCTGTTTTTAGCGTATTTGTCCGATTTTCGCTTCCGACTGCTCCATGGAAATCCTTCGTCGTCCATCTCTCGTCTGCTCATACAAATTATAGGTGGCGATTTCAGTGCAAAGTGAAGTGTGTATTTGCAATAAAGTAAGTGTAAGTGCAGATCGATTGTCAACACACACAAACATTAAAAATAAATTGTCACTTATTGTTAGAAATGTACGCCATTTTGATTCTGTCCATAATGGCCCCTTAATGATGCCCCGTTTTCAAATTCGTAATGACTGGCTGCGATTTCGTAAAGACCGGCTGTAGGAATTTCCGGTTCATAATGACCGGCTGTAGAAATTTCCGGTTCATAAAGGATGGTCACTTATTGTTAGAAATGTACGCCAATTTGATTCTGTCCATAATGGCCCCGTAATGATGCCCCGTTTTTAAATTCGTAATGACTGGCTGTGATTTCGTAATGATCGGCTGTAGGAATTTTTGGTTCATAATGACCGGCTGTAGAAATTTCCGCTTCATAAAGGATGGTCATTTCTATTCATATTGCAGTAAGTTGGTTAATAAATTCTTATAAAAAAAAACTCCCGTACATTCCGAAACTGTAATACCACAAATCCTCATTTTGTTTACTAAGCAAATAGTTTTTAATATAATATTAATAAATGGGTGTTTTCATCATGGACCAGTTATATGTCCAAGGTTAGTCATAATGGTCCAAGGAAGGTTGTATTAGCCCGAGGCAACGCCGAGGGCCAATACAATCTTCCGAGGGCCATTATGACTTAACAGAGGACATATAACCATTATGAAAACATCCATTTCTTAATACTTTTATTAACCAGTCATTTTCAATTTTAGGTAATCTTCATTCTTTTTTAAGAAGGCCATAGTATACCAAAATGCTAGGCTATAATTGTTTTATCAGTTTTCAATATTATTATTTAAATATTAAAATTTTGAAATTTTATGAAAACTGAAATTTTTAAAACTTTTGAAAATTTTGAAATCTTATGAAAATTTTGAATATTTTTTTTAATTATTGAAATATTGAAAAAAAATTTAAATAATTTTTTTTTATCATTGATTTTAGAATTTTGAAATTTTATGAAATTTTTGAAATTTTTAGGTAATCTTCATTCTTTTTGAAGAATCCCATAATTGACCGGTCCATTATGGCTTTTGCCGGTCCATTATGGTTTTTACCGGTCCATTATGGCCTTAAAAGCCATAATAGACCGGCAAAGCATTTTGGAGCAAAATAATGTTCTTGCTGTATAAATACAAACCAGTCTGTACTATTCATATTATAACCTACTGGTTAATAATTATTAGTTATAGTCAGACACCAAAGTGTTTATAGAGACATAAGTTTGTCAGCCCGGTTTTTAGGTGGGGTCCGTGTTGCTCATCTTTTTCGTCTTCTGTGTTGTGTTGTGGTTTTTTGTTTTTTTGTTTTTTTGTCTTCGTTCTGTGTCTTATGTGCCCAATGCGGCCAGTGTCTCTGTATTGTCCATTCTTTGATTCCCCCTTTGGTATTCACTGACGTTTATTTGTTACATGTTTCTAAGGAGGAACCATATTATACCTCATTAATCAAACCAGTGGTCCTGATATTGACTTTGAAGTGACGTCATCTGAACACCATGGACTTTAACGCGATAAAGTTTGCCATTATAATGAACTTTACAGTATGAACAACCAGTGTACCAAATTTCAGTGTAATGTAATGCTTATTTCTGTATTTAAACTGATGTTCAAAATTTGAAGTATATTATATTTTTTCACATGTTGCATTTCTTATTTTGGAGAGAATATTTTATTTTCAATTATACATGGTTTGTGGGTACATATTGTTTCTATATCACCCATCATAACATGAAAGATTTTCATAAATTAAACAAAAACGTGATAGTACTAATCTCGTGCTATTCAATACCGGGGAGGAAATTTACTTCCGTTGCATTAAAACAGAATTCCTGCGATGATTTTCCCTACGGAAATTTGGCTTCCTTCTAATTCCTTTTCTCATTGTTTCGTGATATTCACAGATAATGTTGTTTTAATTACTTGTTTTTAATATTTTTTAAAACTGAGTTTTAATCCCGCTCATGGCGAGGTGTACTAGATACAACTTTATGTAATAAAATTTATCAATGACGTGCGGTAGGTCGGTGTGTTTCTCCTGGTACCTCGGATTCTTCCACCAATAAAACTGACTATCACAAAACAATTGAAATATTGTTGAAAGTGCATTAAACACTATAACATTTTTAAATATTGATATTCTTCAATGATCTGTTACCTTTATCACAACAATAAGTGTAGCGTGATTGTGATTGTTGCTTTGTTTTTATTTCATTCAAAGT